>VZRN01001189.1:1892671-1917006 GCA_013397935.1 Dasyornis broadbenti
TGATTGGTGCTCCCCTCCCGCCCCGGCTCTGATTGGGCCCCCCGGGGCTGCCCCGCCCCGGCGCGCGCCACGCCCGCTCCACCCCGCACCTGTGCGCGCCCTCCCGCCCGGCACCGCCACCGCCACCCATCCCGGTATCGGAAACGCTGCTGGCGGGTGCCGGGGCCGCAGCACCGCGGGCTCGCTCCCGGTGCTCCCTCGCTCGCTACCCGTGCGGTGCGGCCCCCGCGTAGTCCCACGCGTGCACCTGGCGTGGGATGGGGGAGGCGCGGTCGCTCGTTCGCACGTGTTGCGTGAGTTCATAGTGCTGCACCGCGAGTGAATAGACAGGCTCTTAAGCCCTCGCCAGCCCTGGTTGGGGCTGCAGGGGAGAGCAAAGCCCCACAACCGCACCAGACCCTGCCCGTAAGGCTGAGGGACGGAGTGGGATTCACCTGGGAACTCCGCCATGACGGCGGAGTGGTGCTGAGTGTCGGGCCCCTGGGGCAGCACTGAACAGCGCAGTTTCCGGGGCGCCCAGGAGTGCCACAGGTCTGAGGTGCTGTTGGGTGTGCACAGCACAAATCACCAGAGGAGCTACACTGGAAACAGGCAGCTGTACATGAACAGGTTGTATTCCTCCAGCAAAACCATTTCTGCACCAATTTCCAGGTGGAACTGTTGGGAATGCCTCACTCACCGAGCTGAAGGTCCCTCAGGGTCTCAAAGGCCTGGTCAGATCCTGTGTCCCCCAGCTGAAAGGACTTTCCAGCTCCATCTCACCAGCACCTAAATACCAGCATTACACCCTCAGAGCTGGAAGGGGCCCACGCTGCTCATCACTCAGCAAGCAGCTGTACAATGTAGGAAGCAAGAAGGTGGGGTGAGGAAAGGCTCTATTTAAAACAGCAAAGGGCCACGTATGAAAAACTGCCAAAACAGCGTTTGCCCAGGCAGTCTCCTTGCTGCTTGCCCCCAGCCTGCACCATGCACAGAAAAACAATGAGAGAGCAAGTGCAAGCAGAAGAACAGAAGAAAAATCTATTTAAAATTTCCAGCGCAAATGCAGGATCAAATTATTTGTAATGGCTCGCCACCAGCTCTTTTTCACTCTGAAATTTTGAACAGGGATGAAAAATGGAAGTCCAAACTGTGTATTTATTCTAGGAAAATGCCTGCCAGGGAGAGATTGTTAAAATATATTATGGATATGCGTCTAATAAGCTGGAATGTGCAACACGTCTCGTTGGTTAATGGATTGTCGGAGCCTGTTGCTGTCCGCAGACTGCACTATTTATTATCCCTTTATTGTTTCTAGTAAGCATGACTGACAAAATTCCCATTAACCGGGCAGCGAAAAGTCCTGCTTTGCAGGAATTCAGAGAAATCCAGAAATTTCATTTTGTTCAGAGGTGCAGGTGCTCCACAGTGCAAATTGTGCCTGATTTCAGCAGAGCGAAGGGCGGGCATGTGCTCGGTGATACGGATGAGGAGTCATCCTTTACCCAATTTCATTTCTGCTGGTGCCTTACATGGAATACCAGCACACAGGCTGCGGCTGATGTGAGCCACATCACACCAGATAGCTACCACACCTCTTCTGCATCTCCTTCATTGATTTGGTGATGGATTTGTTATGTTTATGCAACAGTTTCGGGTACAGCCTTGTGTTAGGTCAGGAATCAATTGGACTGAATTGCAGAACACAAAGGCTGGTATTTGAAGCACTCTTTTATATACAATATTGCAATCTATATTATGTTTATGACCTGAATTACAGTTGTTTAAAAGGCATTCAAGCATCTCCTGTGTTCATCTTCAAACCTGCTGTGTGTATTTCATTTAAGTACAGGAGGCTTGTGCTGCTCAAGGTAAGTACACAGATATTGTCAAGCATGCCATTAGAGCAAAGAATTACACACAGCACCAAATAGGTGCCATTTAGGTATCTCTGCTCAGATGAGGGAGTGCTTGAGGATTTCAAACAAATTAGAAAACAACATTACTGCTCTTTACTGGATCTGGCTTCACAGTGGGATCTGACATTATCTTGACAATGACTCCCTGCAACAATAAAGTTTATTTATCAACAAGGAGATGTGTCAAAAGCAAGTTAAAGCTTGTGGAAATATGCAGCAAAACCAAATGATACCCCTTTCTTTCAGTCACTCTTCTGGGTTGTACCCAAAGTCCCCTGGCAGGAAGAAAAAAAAACACATTTTAGTTGGAGACTTTCCCTAATGGAGTGAGTGATTTTCACTCATTTCCCCCAGTTTTCACCCAGCATTACTGACTTTTCTTGGTGTAATAAAGTCTAGGATGCAGCTAAATGGAAATAAGGGGTGAATCCCATCCCATCCACAGACCAACAATACTGTCATGTCCTGTAGCACCTCCAGCTCCAAGCCCAAAGGATGCTCTCCCCCCACAGTGTCTGTAGAAGCATTCCCAAGGTGACAGTTGCAGACTCTCTGACTTCCATCAGGACTGCAACATGAGCCCCATGAAAATCGGAAGCTATTTTCCTGAGCACGGGCACATCCATGTGGCTTGTCCTTTTAATGTGATGGTAGCAAATGCAGGTTTGTCCTGGAGGAGAGAGCAGAAGACTTGCTCCAAGATCAGAGGCAAAGTCACTGGGTTAGTTGTCTGCCAGCAGATGTAGTAAGAGCCAAGTCATTGTCTCATATCCAGGATGATAATTTCCCTTGTTACAACTGCTCACACTGTAAAAAATTCACTTAATCATCTACCTGCCTCAAGCCTGTGAGTAATGAGAGGCAGGATCGTGTGTAGCTGATTTTATCAAATGCTCTTACGAAGTTCTCCACTGGGAAAACCCTGAATCAATTAAAACACCAAGGAGAGATGTAGGAGAGGGATTCATACTCCCCAGTAGATGCTCAGCAGGTTATAAGCACATTTCACTTACTCTGTGGGTGGGATGGATGAGCTCCACAGGGACAAGGTCAGCTGAGCCATGCCTGTAACAGAGGAAATCACCGTGGGGCAGGGGAGAAAAGAAAATCCTGGAGCATCTGTTGACACATCTGCGTGGTTTTGGCACATACCTGGCAGTCTACATGGGCATGCTTGGCCTGGATTTCTCATCCCTGCTGTGCTCCTGTTGTGCTGTCTATGGCACAGCTGCATCGCTTGAGAACTTGTAGGTCCTCCTGGAACCTGGAGCTGCAGGCAGTGACATCTTCTCCCTGTCAAAATGACCCTTCCCGTCTTATTCTGCACCCTGCAGAAGTTGCACCTTCAGGCTTTCATAACCATTTGTGGAGGAGGAGAAGGGAGAAGCTCTTCACTATATAACAGTACTCGCACATAGCCTGATGGTAAAAAGAAAAGTGCATTTGCCATGGGGCACTGGGAGAAATGATGGATTGCCAGGTAGCAGACATCCCTCCCCGCTTTGGCAGGATATTGTATTCTGTGTGCCATACAGGAATGCTGATAGATCCATAAAGCATTAGCCTTTTCCTCACCCTAAAAAGCAGTGGCTGATAAATCACTCGCTCTCTGGAGTTTGTTGGGAGCAGATCATACAGCAGAAGCAGTGAAGCCTTCAGAGAGATACATCACTTAAAGACACTGCAGATGCCAATAGGGCTGTACATCAAGAATGCACAGACAAATCACTTTCCCTGTCCAAAATGAGATACTTCAGACCTAGAACTTTTTTCCAAGTATATACTGGTTTCAGTCACACATCGGAAATGTCTCCCAGAGCTTTGGAAAATCTCTGCACTCCAGCCCTAGAGACCTCCCTTTTTTTACAAAGGGTTTGAAAAATCTCTCCCGTTAAAGGACACAAAATTACAGGATATTTCATGGGATAAATTCCCAGCCAGATCCAAACTTTTCCAAATAAGCTCTTAACTGTGGATAAGGCACAGATTTTGCAGGGGGCAGCTGGCTGTATAACTAACCATGCAGTCACCTGAAGGATGTTACATCTCCTGTAAAATTAAAAGTGCACAGACACAGTTGACGTGGCTTAAAAGCTCCTCCACACACTCTCTGTCTCTGGAGGACCCAAAGCACAGCGTGAAAGGATGAAACACGCAGTGTGCTGGAGTTGGGGCCACACTGGTGGTGGGATGCAGCTGTCAGGGAGGCAGGATGCTCATAGCACTCCTCACCGCTGCCCAAGCTGCAACACCCATCTCTTCTCCAGCACCCAGCGAGTGGGGCTGAACACTGGCAAAGCTCTCGAGTGCAAGAGAATCACTTGAGACACAGCTCTGCAGGGGGACTCAAACAGAAGAGATGGGAGAAAACTATTCACCATGCACTGCTGCCTCTGCTGGGAGCACAGGGCAGATATTTCTCAAGCTGATATTTTCATTTATCATCTCCTGGTGATTAATCAACAGAAGAGACACCACCGGGAGCCAGCCCAGAAGGGATCAGCCCAGAGCATTCACCTATGAAAATAAAGCACTGCCACACCACAGGCATCCCACTCACACACAGAGCTGGGATGTAAAATCACAGAGCTGTGGACCAGCTCTGAACAGTGGGAGCAGCTTGAGAGCTTCAGGGCAGACATGGGGGACACTCTGGATATAACTCCAGAGAGAAGCTGCACTCCCAGTCCCCTGCAAAGGCTCAACAGCACAACACGAGCTCTGGAGCTGCTGGAGCAAAGGTGATGTGGTGCACAGAGTGTGGTCAGAGGGCAGAACCAAACTGGACCTTTGCAGACCAGGCAGCCCCCAGTGAGAGCTGTGGGGCTGCACACACTGACAAAGTCCCGCTGTACAATGAGGAGAGCACGCAGCTCTGAGATGGGATTTACAGCAGAACCAATGGAAGTTATATTGAATATATAAATTGTTCCCACTCCAAAGGAGGCCACGATGTATTCAGGTGCAATTCCAGGAGTGCTTTTTTCCTGTGCAGTGGCACTACAGTAAAACTTGATTTATGCCTTATTAAATTATTTTAATGCTTAATATTATATGCAAAAACTCTGTGAAGAGGCATAATAGAGGACTATTTCTGCTGGGCTCATGCAGAAGCTGTCTCCAGTCGCATGGTAATGAGGCACTTCCAAAGGTATCAGAAGTGTTAGACTGCTCCTCAAACACCATTTTGTGGGTAAAAGAGCGGATGGGTGACCCAGTGTCAGCTTTTATACCCAATAATTCAAGAAATGTAGGGGACACAGTGCTGCTCTCCCTCACCGACACAGATCAGGAGTCATTGCTGGAGCCAGTGGATTTGGAGCAGCCCCAGCTAGCACCGAGTCCCAGCAAGGGAGGAGACCTTGGAACAAAGGAATGTGAAGCAGCATGAAGAGTCACCATGCCAGGCAGGGTGGCTCTGGGGCTGGCAGTGGGCTGCTGAGGTGTTCAGCCACTGTGCAGCAGGACAGGCTCCACCTCTGCTACTTGCCTTGTCCCCCCCCAGCATCTTCTTCCCCTCCCTCCCTCCCTCTCAGGCTTTTTCTCTCTCATTAAGGAAAGGTCATTGCACATGATGGCAAGGAGAAAAAATTGCAAACCAAAGGAATTTCTGTTTTTACAGCCATTTTCTCCAAGTACCCACCAGGCCCCTGAGGTTTTTGTGAGCCTCATTCTGCAGAAGGGAAGTGCCTGATGCTCCCCAGGTGCATGTTCAGCTCGTGATGGGGCACAGCACTGTTCTACCCCTCTGCTGCAGACACCTCCTGCTCCCTGTGCTCTCTTGGCGTGTTGGGGCTTTTCCTGCTCCAGGTCTCCCAGCACAGACATGGTGTCTGTGCTGGGCATGGCCAGCTGTGTGCCAGAGCCCTTCTCTGCCTGGGAGGTGAGGGTCCCACAAGGTGTGCAGAGTTGTCCCTTGCCATCAGCAGCTCACTCATCATTTGCCCCTGCTTCAGCCTGTCCCCTTGGGAGACCACAACCTTGCACTGACTATTTTTTGACCCTTCCAGAGGTGATGCCAACAGCAGGTGCCCAAGAAGCCATCCAAGCACTCCTGCTGGATGGCTGGACTCGGAGCTCAGCACACCTTGGGCCTCTCAGTATCATCATCCTCACTTGCCTCTGGCAAGCACATTAATAGATCTCAGAGTGCATCCTTCTTGCACAAGCCAAATAATTTAATAAAAGAACACAGTAAGATTTAACACTGGTGCATTGGAAGGCACTTCCCAAAGAACAACTAATTATCCTGCAGGACGCTCAGGCAGGTTTCACCCCTCTGTGGAGGAGGACAGCTTATCGACAGAAGGGAAGTTTTGTTTTAAAAGGAGCCTCACTAAACATTCACATTTGTCTCATTTCCAATCAGTTAGAATAATGAACTACCTTACACAGAGAGATTTATTTTGTTTTTAAATGCTAAATCATCCCTGCGCACAATGCATAAATGTCAGGCCTCTCAAACAGTTCTTTGGGGATTTGGTTTGTATTATTACTATTAAACATGAAGCAGAAATTGAGAAGCAGATAAGTGTGATGCAGAGGTAGTTTCTCCTGACTCCCCCTGTCCTTTAAATAAGACTGCAAAACCTACCTGAGCTAGGAGTGTCTCAAATAGAAATTCTCCCCAAATACAGAAATCTCTGTGTGTTACAGAAACAGGATGGGAAATAAAGGGAGAACGAGTCACTGTGTTCCATTCACTGCTCCATGTTGTGACTCTGGTGCAGGGCACTTCAAAGGTTTTCCATAAACTCAGGGATTAGTGCAATTAGGTCAAAACTTCTCATTAATGAAGAAGGAACAAAGCTGTTGACAAATGACTCCAGAGTGCTTGGCCAGCAATGGAAAAAGCAAACAGAAACAAGTCCAAGCATGCTATTTTTAGTGCTTTGGGGCTGTTGAAATCAGTTTCCTGGTACTGGAGGTGTGGGAGAGCTGACTGGGCAGCACTTGGAGCTGACTCTGCCCAACAGAGGACACAGGACCATGAAACACAGGGGAGAAGAGCAGGGACCAAGGCCTTGCCTGGGGGGCATCTCCAGAGGAAACCGAGTGCAAGTGGCATTTTAGGCCGTCATTTTAACCTCAGCCTAAGTGCAAGCATTTAGAAATAAAAGTGACTACAATGTATTATTCAATGGATTGTTTTAGGAGTAAATAATTTAAACAATACACGCTTAGAGCTGAGTGACTTCTCCTCCCCTTGCCCCCTTTCTCTTGCTGCACCTTCTCTGAGGCCAGCAGTAAATGTCCTGCTGATATTGGCAGAGTGCAGCAAGCAGCATTCAGGTCTTACCCATGGCCTTTAGGGATTTTTCACCATTTGTGACCTGGGCAAGAGTAAGAAGGAAGATCTTAGGGAGAAAGAGGTCTGGCTTTATTAGAAACTGCTCTCGCAAATGCGAATAGCTGTCAGTCAGCAGTATTTAGTACTCACAAGTGAGTGTGGGTGGCTTTGGTTTAGCTTCCCCTGGAAAGCAAGACTCTGATTCAGCAAGAAAGTGTATGCAGTTTAAGAGCAAAATACTTCATTTTTGTGTGATACAAAGCACTGAACCAATACAAGCACACTCTGTCAGTCCAAGCACCTTGTGAATGCATAAAACATTCACTCTGTTCTGCAGAGTTTCTGCCAGACCAGGCATTGCCACGGGAACACAGACCAGTCCTCTCTCACAGGACAGGAATCCTGCCACAGAGACGTCCCACTGCCAGCACACCTCTAACACTCTGCACATGGGCCAGCAGCGTCTGACCTTTCAGGAGCCCTCTCCACGAAAAGACTTAACTCCAGACTGCAAAGTGATCCCATTAAAAGTAGCCCTGCCTGCAAAGCCCTGGCTGAATCCAGGCAGGAGTCCTAGAAGATAAAAACGTGAGTACAAAGGGAGTCACTGATAGTCTTGTGCCAGCCTCTTAAGCATCGACAGGAGGGAAGACCAAGTAGAGGTGGACTTTGAAGTGTTGGGATTTAGAGTGGAAGCTCCACTCAAATGCCTCGAGACCAGACAACCTTGGGAGCTCCTTCACTGCCTCATTCCCACACCTCTCCCTTTGCAGCACGGGATAATGGCTCCACTCGGCTTTACTGGGACAGCGAGGAGATAAATTCATAAGTATGTTGAAGAGGATCAGCAATGACAGCACTGAGGTCACCCTCATCATGCCTTCCTCGGTGACAGCCCAAATGGACCGTGCCAGAGACATCCCTGCATCTTCCCAGGATTAGCAATTAAATACCATGGAGAAACTGCATCCTGTAGCAACTTGTGACAATTATGAAGATGGTCAGGTTCCTACCTTGGAAAAGGGCTTTAACAAAGCTGCCAACAGGAAAGCAGCTAATTCCCACTGACTGTGCTCAGGCTGCAGCTGCAATACCAGAAATCTCCGAGGTCCCGAGAACATGAAGATACCATCTTCATTTCCAAATGGATTTCCACATTTATTAGATATTCCTGATAGAAATGTATGAGTGAGACAGATCCAATTAGTTCATCTAATGGTCTTGCATGATGAGATTGGCCTAACCATGTGAGCACAGGATTTTGCACAAATGAAAGAGCATTTCCATAAAATAGAAAATTTAATTTAGCAATTTGGAAAGAAAATCGACAATCTTTTGAGAAAACTAATAGCTTTTTACTGTGTAATATAAGCTCACCTATCTAGTGTGGAAAAAACATATAAAGCATTAAAGAGACAACCCTACCACTAAATGTAATGGTAATAAAACCTCCTCAAATTATTTCTTATTACCATTCTTTGTTTGTTTTCAGACTCTCCAGAAAAAGGGACTCTCTGTGCTTCTGACTGATAATCTCAACAATCCCTTACAGAGCTGAAAATGGCACACTCCCTGCAAGCTGCCACCAAAAAAACAAAGGGACATTTTCTGCTTTGTCACCTAAAAGGTGGCTCTGAGGCCTAGATCATGGCGAGCGTGAGCTGCCCAAGCTGCAATTTCATGGCATTGTTGGGCTGAAATGGGGCGACGAGGTTTGTTTCTTTTCTGGAAATATTTGCAATCACCCGAGGCCTTTTTTTGAGGTGACATGAATCCATAATCTCTCAGATCAGAAGTACTGGGTGGATTATTTGCTCCCCTGTCACCACAGTTTCAAATTGCTTCCTGTTGCACCTGTCCCTTGCCCATCTGTGTTCATCTGGAGGCATCCGGATTCAATCTGAAAATGTTACATGATGGAGAGCCTGGGGTTTGTCTTCCTTCTTTCCTTCCTTCTCTGTGCCCTCTGCTCCAAAACACAACCCTCCTGCTGCTGCTGCACGTGCCCAGCAAACCAGTGGCTCCAGCCATGCCTCTGCTGCCCCTCTACCCCCAGGGTTTCTCTGCAGAGAGGCACAGGCTGCACAGAGCTGATAACCCTGACAGAAAATGCCTTTGTCTTTTAGGCTGCTGAACCACAGGCTATGCACACCACCAGCAGCTAAAGCTATCGACCATGGCATTAACATCAGCTGCATCTTAGGTTCCCCTAATTCCGAGCTTTGCCATCGCTGGGGCCACCTGAAGCCACCCAGTGTAGCTCCTCTGTCACCAGCACAACGCCAGGAGCTGAGCAGGTCAGGGGCTGTACTAAAAGAAACCGCCTCCATCCCTGCTGTCTCCCCCAGATCTCTCACTGGCACTTACCCCTCAACCAGGCAGCAGAGCAAGATGCTCAGAAACAGCATTCGACAGCTGAGCAAAGAAGAGTTTGCCTCTGATGAGATGGTTTGAGCATCAGATGCTGAGCACGTGGCACTCGCAGCGGCTCGGTGATGCACGGAGATATTTACCTGACCCCTCAAATGAAGGCAAAGTGTTTCAATAGCTGCCAAGAGCACAGAAAGTGGCTTCAGAAGCATAGGTAGAGATTCCTCATAAGCAGTAAGAAGTGCAAAATTAAAAGCTGTGCCAGTGTTCCTGCACTAGATTTTGGGTTATGATTGTTACAGATTAATCATGTATCTGTCGTGTTTGGAGCAGTCACATCCCCCATCAGCTCATTCTTGAATACTGCTTCTGTTTTCCAGGCTGCAACAACAGCAGAAATCCAAAAGTTGGTCCTACTATGTGCAAAATTACTGATTTCTTCAAAGAAAACCTCCCCCTCCAGCTGCCCTGCTTCTCTAGGTTATAATGGGTGGAAAGGGAATTAATTAACCCAGGCAGCTCTCTGGTACACACGTGAACTCCCCGCAGCCCATGTACAAACCTGCTTGGAAATGCTGGCTTAGCAGGCAGGCAGGCTCTAAATACAGCTGCAGATGGAATTCCTGAATGTTCCAGTAGTAGTTTTGAACAGGAATAACTTGACATTTAATTCTGGGACAATAGTGAAATGTCAACATCTGTTGTGGAAATACAGTATAATGATTAAATTAACATCACTTGCGTCTTTTAAGGATGGGGTGGTGTTAACACCACATTGGGATCCACTTGGACAAAGCCATATTGGGCTTTTTTGGTTTAAGTTAAAGAGAGCAACTGTCCAGGCTGGAGCAGAGCAGTATCAGGCCCTGCTCTGGGCAGATATATTTCAAGGATGGAGAGCCCAGCACCGCAGCCTGCCAGCTCTGGGATTGCTATGTCTATATCCACTGGATTGCTACATTCCCTAAATGCATCACCCACAGCCTCAACAGAGAGAGTCTGTAGCTCCCATGGAGAGTCAGACCATCCCTTATGACTTGAGAGAGCCTCTCTGTGATACAGCAGAACACACATCAAGGCTTGCTCAGGATTTAGTTACAAATCTGAAGTCTTTTACAAAGGTTTATTCAAGGACTTCACCTTTTGCTTCCTCTGGTTATGGCTGATGTCCTAAAAAAGCCTAAAAACCATCATGATCTTATTCTGACATCTTTTAAGAGAAACATCTCCCCATGTCACAAGGGTTTGATGGTGGAGACAATGTGAGACCCCACAGAAGCTGAGAGAGCTTGAAAGCAAGAGCCTTCCAAGGCTCAGCACACAGATGGGGATCCCAGCAGGAGCTTTGCCACTCGCAGCTTCTTTACACCAGACAACAGCCGCAGGCAAGCAGCGAGTGCAGCAGCCGGAAACAGCCTGGAAAAAAGCAAATAACGGTGCATTTTGGGCAAGACACCCAACCCCCTCTGCACCACTCAGTCCCAGCCAGGAGCAGAGGTGGGCAGCTCACCCTGCTTGTAGGGTTGTGTCCAAGAAGAACCTGTGTCTCCCTGTGCCCCCCACAACCCTGAGAGGCACCAGCCCAGGCAGCAGCTCATCCGAGCAACGCAGCATTTGCAAGAATTTGTCAAATCACTTCTGCCCATCTTGGCTACAACAGAATCACAGGACAAGCTGAAGCACCACAGACTTGGCACTGATTGAGCTTCTGAGCTGCATTTTATGAATTGGTCTGAACACAGGCCAAATCCCAAAGTACTGAAGGACATCAGTGCCATAGATTTTTTGATCTGAAGGGAAGTTACTGTGTTTAACCATTATGGGGTGATGTTAAAGAATGGTCACTAAAGCCAGTCAGCAATGGGGCAGCATGTTAGCAATCCTGGCCTGTTTGGAAAGCAATAAATACAGAAACTGGCCTTGTTCTCCCCTCCCCATGGTCATGCATCTACACATTAAAAAAAAAAAAATGCCTAGGTCAGGTGGTTTGTCTCCTTGGACATTTTACATCACTCTGGAGGAATCTTTTGTTTTCCCAGGGTCAGATCCAGAGAAGTGCTGAGTCTTAAAATTTAATTGTGGGTATTTTAAGGGTGAACTGAAAGCAGGAGAGCATTGCATGCAGCACAGCAGATCCTGGTTCTTGGCATCAGGCTGATCATCCTCAGCCCACAGTCAGGCTGGTGCCAGAGCCACAGAGAAAAACCCAGAGAGGTCACCAGTGATCCCAAACTGGGAAAATGAAACACAGGTTTGTTTCCATATCCAAGTTCCTCGTCATGCAGGGAGCTGGGGTGGGAAATCCAGCTCGTTACCTGTGAGTTAGCATCCAGGGGAAAGAGGAAGTAGCTGTGAGCAGGGACAACCTGTGCCAGAGAGCAGCTCAAACACCCTGTGCAGCAACCGAGAGCACTTCAGCTCCTGCAGCAGCCACAGCAGAACTGATCAGCAACAAATCCAGCAGGCTGAACTCTGCTAAAATAGAGGTTAGTCCTCAGGTTCCAGTGCTGGAAATGGGGCAGTGCAGCTGGGCTCAGCACCAGCACTTTGAGCTTTTAATCCCAACCCAGATCCTGGCCCAGCTGAAGTCAGTGGGAATTTTCTCGTTGACATTCAGCCCCTGCTTTTTGCAGGGGGCTGGATTTCCCTGCAGAGCAGCTGGAAAGCTTTCCTTCCCTTCTACCAACATCACACAGCTCTGCAAAGGGATTTGCTCTGGATTTCCTTGGATTTGAGCTTGGCACCAGGTCAGAGACCCTGACACAGTGGCATAAAAGAACTGCAGGAAAGAAACCCACAGGGCCAGTACCAAGAAATAGCGGAATTGTTGCTGTTATCCCACAAACTCTGGGATAACATAAAATTACTGACTTCTTCAAAGAAAACCTCCCCCTCCAGCTGCCCTGCTTCTCTAGGTTATAATGGGTGGAAAGGGAATTAATTAACCCAGGCAGCTCTCTGGTACACACGTGAACTCACCACAGCCCATGTACAACTGCAAGCCAGGGGCCAATACCCACCAGTCCTAGGTTTTGTTCATCCAACCAGCTCATTCCTCATGTGTCTGCTGGTACATGATTACATATTTAGCAGAGGAGTCAATTCTCTGTGAAAATAGTTTTTCAAATAGTGCTCTGTATTTTCTAGGTCGTGTGGGGGACAGGATGTGGCGACAGAGGGAGCCTTGAAGAGCTACTTTAACCCATTCTATCATTAGCAGCCAGAAAGAGTGAGGAATTTCCTCAGCCAGCTCTAGTCCTGCCAGCAGATACTGGTAGCAAACCAACCCCATGATCACACACCACTGGGCAGGTCCTGCTCCAGGTACTGGGACCACCAAGGAACACGCTGGGAGGTGACTTGAAATGGAGGCAAGGCTTTATCTCATCAGCTGATAACAGCCCACAGAGCACTGACTTTTCTTCTCCCCTCATAAGCAGGATAAAAACACTCGTGGAGGGGGTGGTTTTCCAAATTCAGTCCTTACACTCCATCATGATCTGTTTGCTGTATACTCCTGTAAATCCACAGGAGAGTGATAGCAGAGGAGAACCACCACTTCCAAACATAAATAACATTTCTGTCCCCACTGGGGCTGAATGGCCACACCCAGGAGGCAGCAAGAGCCCACCTGGCCACCTCTCTCCCCAGCTGCTGTTTTGCACTTCAGCTCATCACACTAAGGAAACAACTGAGGAAACCACTTCTTCCCATCCTTTTTAAAGATCAACAGCTCAGCACCAATTATTTATGTCCATCTAGATGGAAAAAAAAAAAATCCATTTTTAAAAAATGCAGAAAGAGAGAATAAATTTGTCACTGGTCAGGGCAAGGGACCAGCACTGCCTCTGGCTCTGGAAGCCTCAGTCCCAGGATTTACTAACCTTACATCAGCAGTCATGCTGGCATACCTGTGGGCAGAGAGGATGAGCAAGAGCAGGGGTTTGCCAGAAGTGGAAGTTGTGTTTGCCTGGCCCATCCTCCACCCAGGATACATCTGTGGCCCAGGACACGTTTCTCCCACAGACCTGCAACAGCTCCACCAGATTGAAGACACTAATAAAAACTTTAAATGGAGCCAAGGTGTCCTCCCAAATGCTTCACACAGGAGGACATGAAAAATTATTTGAAAGAGCAAGCAAACCAGAAGCATTTCTAGGAGGAGTTGACTGGAACAATCTACATTTTTTTTAAATCACCGATGCATGCAACTCTGCAGGCACAGCCCTGAGGGCAGGCAGGGGTTGGACAGAAATCAGGTTTTGAGCAGCAGGAGGGCGCAAACTCACTCATAGTGAAAGATGGCCAGGGATCCAAAAACCAAGATCATCTTGGACACTTTCCCCAGCAGCCACTCCTGGGGTTTTGGGGGTTTGCTTTGTGCTGTTTTTCTGTGGGATTTTGGGTATTTTATTTCCCAAGGGAACCTTTGAAAAACCTGGATAAAGCAGCAGAGCAGGAGCAAGCAGGACAGAGCCACAGTGAGAGGGCTTCCCATCACATCTCCCAACTCTATCATTCTCCAGATAACTGAAAGAGGCTTGGGGTTTATTGCAGTCACTGTGATGTGTCTGACACTTACAGATTAATAATATCCAGTAGGCTTTTGCCCACCAGCAATCACGTTGCTTCACCGTGGAGCTTGGGTTTTCTCCTCATCTCTGGTTGTTCTGTCTCTTCCAATGACACATTAACAGACAGCTGCTCTGTCAACACTGAACTGTGAGCACGAGGATTTCCTCAGACCCATAAATTGCAGCTCATGCTATTGGTGAGAGCAAAGCATTTTGTTATTGCAGCTGAAGAGGGCTTTGGAGAGGAACATCTCATAGGGCTGCCCCTACCCCACTCTCACCCCCTGTGCTCCTGCCCAGGGTCACAAAAGCCTTCAGCATCTGCATTTGACACCCCAAGTGTCCTTGCTTTGCTTTTAAGTCCATGGGTCATAAACTCGTGGGTATTATTTGCTACACTGACAAATCCATATTGCTTTTTTCTTCAAGTCATATATTCCCACTGGGTATTTGCTGCTACATGTCCATACAGAAAAAAAAGGGGAAAAAAAAGTCAAGGAGAGGCATAAACTCAAGTCAGAGGCAGCATTAACAACTATCAGGCAAACTCCAGTTAACACTGAACATTTTTTAAACCACTGAAAGCTGTGTTAACTTGCATAGTAGCCAGCAGGCAGAAGCAGTGAAGTCAGGTGAGACCATGGTGGTAAATCCCCACGGAGCTGGCTGACAGTGCATCCCTGGGCTCAGGGAATGTGGGCACCAGGGCCAGCAAACGCCACAAACCTTCGGCTGGCGGAGCAGCAGCACGATGAGAAAAGGCATTTATTATGCAGAGCTAATAATGCCATTAGAGTAAATGGAGTTTGCCCAGAGGAATAACAAAGTAGTGAGATGGTTACAGGAGATGCTGGAGTGTTCTCCTAGGCATGGAGGATGATGGTGCTCGGGTGGACTCTGCACATCCAGACCCTGGCACGCAAATCCTCATTCACTGCATCCCCCTTGGTTTTTGGGGGCCAAAAGCTAGAGGGGGCTGCAGCAGTCAGCCCTCCCTAAGCCAGAGGGAGCCTGGAGCTGGAGTATTTATCCTCTGAGCTGAAGATTTCTCGCTGTATTTTATTTAGAAACAGCCTGCCCTCATGTGGTGAATGAAAAACCAAGAGGCTGAAGATTTTGGACTAAAACTGTCCAGCAATGTGTCAGGGCAGGGGCCATGGGCCAGGGTAGGGAGTCCTTCGGAGAAAGCTGTGAGGGATTATCTCACACAGCTTTTCCTGGGTCATTTTTGTGCCTATTTCCCTTCCCATCTGCACAGCTCTGGTACACAGCTGAAGCTCATAGCTCAGACAGGACCCGTTGACATGAAAACAGGACACAGTGGCTCCCGCCTGGGGATTGCAGGAACCCAAAACCCAGTGAGAAAACAAGAGAACGTACCTGCACATCACCCCGATAGCCCGCACACCTGCAGTGCAGCCCCAGCCTCTGAGGAACATGGGCAAAGCAGAGCTGATCTCACTGCCAGCAGCTTCTGAACAGCATGGGAAAAGCAGAACAGAATCCCACAGTGGGAAGGAAGTTGAAGCGAAGCAAATCCTGCCCAACACAGATGCAGTTTCCAACCCCAGGATCAGGAGAGTCCCTGAGTCTTGCGCCATCACTCCAAGACATGCTGGGGGACAGCTGGTGCCCAGCTGAGCACCACAGGCTGATATGGAGCCACAGGGGAGGCATCTTCCCACTTCCTCCTAGCACCTCCATTTAATGCTCCTGTTTGCAAAACTCCTTGACTGCAGTCCAAGCACCAACAACCTGTCCTGTCCCCGTCTCACTTGAGCATCTTCAAAGCCTCCCCGAAGGCACTGACTTGTGACAGCCGATAGAAAATGAGGAGAAATGCAATGAAAGGCATCAGTCTGCATGGCAGTCATGGATTTTTTACAGCCTAGACAAGCAGTAGCTGTGGTTTCACCCCAACATCCACTTTCTACGTGAATTTCTCCCAGCAGCACATCCGACAGTCACTGCTTTCTGAGGCAGCTCGAGCAGAGCAGCTGCACAAGGAGGTCCAAGTCCATAGAGCAGGATGCTCACACAGATCCACATCTGAGAAGTTCTGAGACCTGCTAATCCCAGTCTTCTGCCAGCAACCTTCCAGCAGCTGGAGTGCCAGCACTGCAACACAAACTGCCCGAGTGAGAAATTACGAAAAGCAGCGCTGCAGCTTTGCCCGCAGCGAGCGGAGGCTCTAATTCCATTTTATCTGCTTGTCATCACCTCCTAAAACAAGCCAGGCCCATGTTTTAGTTGGAGAGTGAGGCGTAACTGAGTAAAAGAGATTTTTGGTACATAAAAATAATTCTGAGCAGGTCTGTTTACAACAGGGCTGCCTCGGGAACGGCCCGACAGCAGAGCCAAGGCAACGCAGCCATCAAGGTTAACACCAGGGTATTTTGCTATATTTACTGCACTAATAGAATTGCACAGGAAGGAGCAATGCCAAGCAATGCTCCTCCATCCCCACTGCTCATTGGTGGTAGAAGAGCCACACTGTGCTGATGTAGTCCTAATCCTGTTAGTTTTAAATTTTTCTTCAAAGCTAACCACTGCTTTTACTGCAGGTGAAGCACCATGAAGTCTCCCCAAAACAGAGGGTGAGCAGCCATTTCATACTTCTTTCCATATTTTATCATGAAACAGAGAACTAAAACATTTTGAACCAATCAAGCTCTGTCATATGCTGCTCTTGGTTTGAAGGATAAGGCTCAACATTCTTTGGCTATAGGGTTGATTTATAAGGTTTTATAAGGTTTTCATCACCATCATCATCACGATTTTGTTTCAGTAGAAATTGCTCCTTTGAGGAAAGAAGTATTTGGAGGTTTGCATGAACTCAAAGAAATTCTTTTCCCATCTTTCTGCATCCTTTTTACTCCGTATCAATGCAAATCCAGATTTTCTACCAGTGAAACCAGTAAACTTCTGTTGGTACAAAGGATTCTTTTTAGTAAGGAAATAAGAAGAAAATTTAAAAAAAAAAGTGAGAAGCCATGTGAGAGGCCAGTCCTGCAGCCTGAGGCCTGAGCCTGCAGCAATATCCAGGGAGCATGGGCAGGACAAACCTCCCATCTCCTGGGATGGTGCTTCCCTATCAGTCCCCAGTTCCTCCCACATCCCAGGTGGAAAGCTGCAAACTCAGCTACAGGCACGATCAGTTTGCAGCTGAAGGTTCAACACCTCCAGCAGCCAACCTCAGCACAGGGATCCAGGCTGGGATTTCCAAGCCACGTGCAGGGATTTAAAGTGCCCATCTCAGAGCACTAAAAATTAATACAAGTGGATGTTCTGGGACTGGTGCTACTTCAAAAACTGGTGTTTGTTAAAGCATCAATGGCCCCTGCAGCACTGCTGGGTCCAGGAAGGGACAAGGGAACGTACACCGAGGAGTGGTCTGGCCTTCGAGGAGGGAAAGGGGCTGTGAGTTTAGGGCAGGAAGATCTTAATTTTCTTTTCATTGCTTCAATGAAGCTCTGGGCAGACAGGCAGGCAGTCTGGCTGACAAAGAGTGGCCTTTGAAGTCCCAAGAGATTTGTTACTTCTTTGAAGCTTTCAATCTGTCTTGCCAGCCATTTGCTGTTGCTGCAGGGTACCTACCCAGGAACCAGCTTGGGTGCTTCCTCCAGCAGAGAACAGCACAAGAATGGCACTTTGCACCAGAGACCATTTCCAATAAAAAAGCAAAACCAAAAAAGTTGGGGAAAAAAAAAATTTAAAAAAAAAAAAAAATCACTCCAGCTCTGTATCATCAGAGTAGCAAAATGGTAATTTCCAATTTGCTCTTCTATATTATTTTTTAATATATATATACATATATGTGTAAAAAAGCATTGATGGTTTCCCCTTTGATTCAGTACAGCAATTCTCTACATTTTCTGAAATCCTTTGGCAAATGAAACTTAATCTTTACAAAGCAACACTTCCAATGGGAAACGTAATTAGCCAAATAAGTGGTGACTTATGATCTGGCTGCATCAGCCAGCACACTGACTGCAGAAGTACAGCAACTTAAATCCATAGGTAGATGTAAAAAGACAAAAAGAACGAGGAGCATTATTGTGGTGTATTATCACAGGGATTTGATACAAAAGCCAGGAGGAGACAAGGACAGATGCAGCACATAATCATTTCCTCAGCCAGCGGGTCCAGGTCGAAAGCTTTTTGGATCTGGACAACACTTGGTCCAGTGACCAGTGTAAGCAAATTAAAAATACTTACACCTCTCTGACAGCTATGATTTAAACCTAGTAACATTTGGAAACAAAAAAAAAAGTTTTTTTGTCAAGCACTGTGATTACTTCGAAAAAAGTAACTTGGGAGCAACAAAAGAAGACAGGCAGTGAGCACACAGACTGTGTGCTGTGAAAAACTCACCAGTTAGAAATGCTTACCGGGTGTACTGCACTGATTGAGACATGAACGTGCTATTAAAAACCAACCTGAAGACCATCAACAGCAGAAGTTACTTTTTTTAAAAAAACAAGATAATTCAGAAGTATTAAGAATTATCTTAACAAGCTTCCCTTAAGAGAAAAACAAAGCACCCACTGGATGCTCTGCAGGATAACCACTGATTACAGCTGGGAATAACCATACACAGATTAAACAACAACGTGTTGTGTGATGGAAAGGAGACTGAAATAATATGAAATATTCCCACTCTATAAAAATAGCCCAGGCACTCTGATGTTAGAAGTCTTCTGGAGTTTCCAGAACAAGAGTTGTCTCTTTCCACGATCAGCCCTCACATCTGTGTGTGCTTGTACCTATTTATATACTTCCAGACAAAAGTTACCAGTGCCAACTCCTTTCTGAAATCCCATTCCCAGGAACAGCCGCTGCAGCAGCTCCTGGAACAGCCTCAGGTCCTCAGCACCGATGTCCAACAGCCACACAGCTCCAACAACTTCTCACAGATTAAAAAATCCTCCTTGTTTAAAAAGCAGCACAGCCACCCCCGCAGTGATAGCAGCACTGCACATGTGGCCAGGGAGATTCCATCCCTCTCCTACTTCACTGGAGCACTGAACCACCCTTCCCTGCATCCACCAGGGCTTCCCATGGGAAAAGGGTGTGCAGAGAGCATCCTGAGACAGATGGGGAAACACCCGGCTTCAGCTTTTCCAAAGGTAGGGTCAGGGCAAGTCAAGAAGTAAATCAGAAAAGCCCAAGATCCCGTAGATTCCATCTTTGCAGAGAGCTGGAGATAAAACTCCACAGCTCCAGAAACAGTGGACACGCCACTGCAGAGCTCTGCACACCCCATCTCTGTATCCACTCTGAATTCAGATACCTAAAATACCCAAACCCACCATTCTCAGGCTGGTTTGTTTTGGAGTTGAGCTTGTTTGTGGGGCTTTTCTGAGCTTTTTCTGTCCTTCTGGGGCTCCACCTGATCATACAGGAGCACCCAAAACCTCAGAATCAAGGGCATCTCCTGAAAAAGCTCCCAGAGCAATACTCTGGGCTTAAGACAAGGCAATTCTGCACAGAGGTGCTAGTATAAAAACAGGTCATTTGTTTCTTCAAAACAGCAGGTTCAGCATTTTTAAACCTTTGAAATATTAAATCTTGACATAGAGACCGGGGCAGTGTAACACAGGCTGTAGGTTGGGCACAGCTGTGAGCAAGGCTGGGTGATGCTTAGAAAGGGGGTTCTGCAGTGTGTGAAAGCCAAGAGTTTATCCTTGGTGAGAGGAAAGGACAGAAGAGCTCACAGATAAAACAGATGCCGTGATGGGAGATGCAGCAACGAGTTCCGAGCCAGCAGATTCTGCTGTCACATGAAGCTTCTTCTCACACCATTTCACTCCTCACCAGCCTTAGAGACTTGCTCAGGTGGTATTTTTGACTTCCAAATCCTGCAATGCCAATACCCTGTGGGTTAACCCCTCCTCACCATTCCACCATCAGTCCTGGAGAGGCATAACCTACCCTGCTGTGCTCTCAAGTACCAGAGTCTGACAATAAAATCAACTTACTACTGAGCATAAGCACACACAGGGCACCACTTCACAGAAGCTGCTCCCAGGGAACAGAAGATCCCGCTTCCTCCTGATGCCTGAGCTGCTTTACAACTGCAGGAACATTCAGCCTGCTTCCATAATCCAGCAATTTGAGCAGTCCGTGAAATCCACGCAAACCACCCAAACTGCACACCGCAGGCTCATCACTCAGAACAGATTGTGTAGATACTCACCAGCACAGCACAACACCTACGCTGCTAATGGAGAGCTTTCACTCCCGGGAACAGACAACAACAATCCCCCTCACTCAGAAACTCCAACACCACCCCACTTACTGCTGAGCCATCGGTGAGCTGCCGCCAGCTCAGCCTAGCTGGGGTGGTTTTGGGGTGCCCACCTCAAGCTCTGGCCCACA
Source organism: Dasyornis broadbenti (assembly GCA_013397935.1). Taxonomy (NCBI): domain Eukaryota; kingdom Metazoa; phylum Chordata; class Aves; order Passeriformes; family Dasyornithidae; genus Dasyornis; species Dasyornis broadbenti. The sequence continues at coordinate 1,913,185 of VZRN01001189.1, forward strand.
CACAGTGCTCAGAAGCCCTCACTAGTGAGACATCCTGGGATGATTCCGCTAGCCCCTTAGTCCAAACACTGGCTGTGCTGAATGCTCCCACTGGTGGCACAGAACTCCTTCCAGAACCCACCCCACCAATACAAGCCTGCATCACCCCAAAACCACCAGTAAACCCCATGCAAGAGTTAGGTGCAGCTCCAGTGCTAGCAACACAAAGCCAGGCTTGGAGCACCTCCCAAGAGAGCACTAACACGGTAGCAAACTTGCGTTTCATTCCTGGCAAGAACACATCCCAATGCCTTCCACACGGCTGGGGTATGATACACTACAGTAAATCACAATTAGCATATACTCCAACTCATTGTTCCTCACTGTCACTAAGTGGTGCAGCCAGAAGGGCTCTACACTTAGGGAACATCTTTTCCTGTTGTTTGCACAGGGATTTAAAAACGAGATTACAGCTCTCCAAGCACAAGGAAGATTACAACTCAGCCTCAGATTAAATTCTGGGGTAGAAAATCATCCAGAGCCACCAGCTGCAGAGACATGCTCATAGGACCTCTGCAGTTGTGCTTGAACCAAGAAAGTATTGCTGTGCCTAGCATGTTGCCTTTGCTGTGCACAACCACCCTCAGACCACATCTGGACATGGGACACTGGGGACAGGCTTCCATCAGGGACCCACAGTGGTATCAGCCCAACTGCAATTGGCCACAGTAAGCCAGACCGGCAGTAAGATTCTCTTGAATCTCACAGTTATTTTATCTGAGGGGAAAAGGGTGTTGAAAATTCGCTGGTGCTGCCCACCTACTTCACAGACCACATATGCTTGTGCCGACCTGACTGCAGCAACTGCACACTGCAGTTCTGGGGCACTTTCCCAAGTTTGGCCACACAACATGCATGTGACCATACAGTTTTAGGAGGGCAGGCTAGAAGAAACACCCAGAAGCCTAAGCATCCAAGCAACCCCCTCAAGAGGTTCCCAGAGCAGATAAACCACTCAAAAAAAGCCAAAGCCAACCCAGCATTTGGTATGGGACAGCAATGCAGCAGCAGTCTCAGTGACACAGCTCACCAGGCTCAGCTCCCTCCCATGCCAGAGCACCCAGACCCCATTGCTCAATCAGCACAAAGACTCCCCCAGCTTACATTCAGCTTCTACAGCAGCCTCAGCTCCAGCCCCACTTCTGGGCACACCATTTTGCCAGTCTCTGAAGCTGGGACAAATAAGGGCAATTCCAGATAAGCTGCAGCTCCCCTCCCAACTTCAAGGCTGAGAGTGAAAGAGCTAAAAAAAAATGGAGTGTGACCATTGCTTAAGGCTGAGCATTGAGTGGACATCGTTCTCCTGGCCTGGAAACATCCCCCTTCCTAGCAAAGTTTCTCCCTGAATCAGCAGCAGCAAGAGGTTTGTAGCAGATCCACCTTCTTAAAAATCGAGGGGAAAGAGGTTGTTGGAGGCTGTAACTCACAAGCAGCAAAAAAAGCTCCCATATTTCTTACTTGTCTACTGTAACCATACTTAGTGAGATCAATTAAACATAAGTTTTATTTTAAAATGTTTTTATTGATAAGTCCACCGTAGTAATTTACATATTACAGGAACAAACACCCAAAATGTGCTTCCCTGGACCGCAAGTGTTCCAGGGGTTTCCTTTTCAGGTTGTGTTTTTCAAAGGTAGACAAACCTTAGGATCAAAGTTTTCTTTCTTCCCATCCCTTGAAGCTGTGGAGCCACCAGCAAGGACTGTCCCCATCCCTGGAGCCTGTGCTGTGAGCACTGATTACTGACACAAGCCACGCTGTCAGCGATGAAGGTCTTGCGGTTTACAGATGGATACCGTGCAATTTTTCTCCTACTAAACTAATCAAAATTGCATCGTGATCCACCCGACAACAGCAAAACAAGAGCTTTACCAAACTGGCAAACTGGGGGCAATTCAGCCTGATGACAAGTCCTCCTTTCCTCCACAGGCCGGGACAAGTGCAATACTCTCCATACAGCTACAAGTAATGCAACAAATCCCCACCCATGGAGAAATCAGTGCAAGGCATCTTCAAATCTTCCAGGAAAAAAGAAGAGGGGAGGGAAAAAAAAAAAAGCCTCAAAACCCATTATTCACCACAGATTCACCACCACCACAGTCAGTTTTGCATGGATTTGCACAGCAATTTTAGTAAGCTGGGATGCAAACCTGCAAAACTGACTGTAATCAGCACCATCTTCTCCAGCAACTGGCACTGGCTAGGATGCACTTTATCTAGCAGTACTGTAAGTGCCCACATTACAGTAGGTCCAATTCCAAGCTACCTGCACTATGAGCACTTTGATACTGCTAGGACAAAACTACTTCCTGAGCAATTGCCTTCAATGGAAAAAAAACCCCTTTAACTAAAAACAGTAATTGCTGAGCCAAAGCCAGATGGATGCAGTTTTTTTGGATGTGCAGGCAGCAGCTTGTGCCAGAAGGAGCATTTAGGGCAGTAGATTCTACGCTACTTCACTAACTGCACTAGATGCACCTTAACACAAGGGCCATTTGCAGCGTGGCTCTAATGCAGCACAACATTCCTGGTTCCATACATGCCCCGCCAGCATCACAGAATTGCCCCAGTAATGCCAGAAGTGCTTAAACTGCAGTAGATCCTAAACTCTACCTGCACTGTAAGCACTTTTGCACAACTCAAGGCCCATCACCAAACACAAATTCTTCTGTTTCAAGGTCTTGTTTCAATGCAGCTGAAGCATCACAGAAGCATCTTGAATGAAGCACAGGAGCCAACAGTACCTGCCAAGAAAGAAGACCAATATTAATGTTGCATAACATAGATATGGATTTGCTACTCAATTTAGGAGAGATTTTTCTTATTAAAGTGTAGAGCAGAAATAGGTTCAGAGTTTTGAAAAGGCAGCTTAATTGAGAGCATGCCAAACGAGGAAGGGTTTGCAGCCAGTTTTCCTTTGAATTAAGGTAAAAATGGCTTCTTCCAGTTTTTAATAGCAGTTGAAAAGCACCATAATAGGTATCAAAACATGCCAGTTTCCTGCTCTCGTTGCGCTACCACAGCACAAGAGACGTTTTAGTTGATCTTTCTCCTTGAGCATTACCGAGGGTCTTGCATCACCCAACCACCAAACACTTCCCACTCCCCCAGTAGCGCAAGAAAAGTTCTGATACATGATCCCGCACCCTCCGCATCAGATAATGGAGTGTCTGTACTCCAGATGATGCGTGAGCTGCGGCGCAGCACAAAAGCGACGGACCCTCCGCGCCGTGGGGGAAACATTGCCTATTAACAACTTCAAATTTCCCTCCGGAGCTGCGCTGTCAGTAGCCAGCCTTACAAACCTGCGGGGTTGGGATGGCTCTGGCCGGGGACGCCCTGGGGCAGCGGGGCCGCTCCGCGGGGGGCTCTCTCCGAAGCGGAGCCGCTCCGGGTGCCGGTGGTGGGGGTTGCGCCGAGGAGGGCCCCCATCCCCGCGGGGAATTATCTGCCCCCGGGCCGCCGTTATCTCCCAGCACTGACCATCTGCTCGGGGGGGCGGGCATCGGGATTACTCGGCCCCACTCGCCACGTGCACAGCGTCCCCCATGCCCGGCACAACCGGAGCATCCCCGGGGGCACCGCTCGGCGCTGGCGTCGGCACTTTCAGAGGGGGAGCGCTGGCCCCGTCCCGGGAGGGGTCTCGGGGCGCCCCGCCACGTGCTGCCCGCCCCGTCCGGGGCCGCGCGCGGCCGCCACGGCGGAACAAAGCACGGTGGGAAATGCAGTCCTCCATTCAAAGCCCCAAAAACGCGCCAAGCCGCCCGCCCGCCCCCCCTCCGC
>VZRN01001189.1:1921722-1934012 GCA_013397935.1 Dasyornis broadbenti
TTTTTTACTGTATTGATTGCTGTAATTAATAATGTAACATTTGCTGTATCACTGATATGCTGTAAAGGACTGGTGCATACTAATGTCTCAAACCTGTCCTTTTAGGAGCTCTTTGACAATTTATTATAAACATGTTTATTATAACAAAATTTAAATGTATAAAATGAACTCTCTCATCTTCACAGTTTGGTAGCTAAGTATATTAAAGTCTGCATTTAGCTTTCTAATCCTTTTCATTTATTATGTATCCGTATTACTTTGTAGCAGGCTGAAATTACATTTCTGTAAAGCTCTTTTATGCAATTTCTATAGGGTTTGATTCTGTGAGTTCCTTACACCTTCCTTAACATCATGGGAGGTTAAATGAACCCATCCTTTCGCAGCATCAAGTTCTTCATCTATTTCCCATTTCAGGTGGGTTAAATGCTGAAAAACTGGATATAAGTTGTCAAATGGAAAGGCAGCTACTTGCATGACTAAATGAACCTTGTTTGATACAGGATAGAGCCGTCTGTAGTGCTGAAATTAGAAATGTTTCCCACATGAACTTGCTGATGAACAGGGTTTATATTTTTTCATGCCAAAATCAGTTCTTTGAAGGCAGGGTTTTGAATGCTGTCCATCTATTTTCTGTTTCAGATTCTCTGGATAGTCTGTCTTGTTAAACACCTCTTCAGACACCCCACTCATCCTCCTGCTGGATCATGGACTATACCTGCCCACACCACTTCAATAAAGTCTCTGTGGTTTGAGATTTGTCTTTCTCATCAGAAGATTTTTTTTGTGTGACAACTTCTGTGCTTCTTTTCACTCCAGATGGGTGAATTCCTCTCACACACAGGTTTCCAATTTTGCCAAATATTACTGGTATTTTGATAAGTTTTCTAATTTGTCTATATAACGCAGCATTTTAATTCATGCATATGTCGCTGCATATTAATTCTGAGGTATAGTTTCTGTTTTGTAACAGTGCATAACTTCCCCTTTTGTAAAATTGCTTAATAGATTTTATTTCTCCACAACTGGCAATCAGAATATGTTGTGAACTGTCTAGATTTTGTGTAAATCTTAATATTTGGATGATAATCCACGTAATCTAAATATGTGCTTAAGCCCTTAAAACTGTGTAAATAGCTTAAATGAAGAGTGTGTAAGTTTGCAAACCAAGAAAGCTGTGTCTTGAGGAGTGGTGATCTTTCCATCAAAACAAGCTACAAAGAAAGGCTGCACCATGGGTCTGATCCTACACATTTTATACACGTGGTGGGTTATTTGGACATGAGTGCTCCTGCTGATGCTTCAGCCCATCCATAGGTTCAGGGCTCGAAGAAATTGCCCCAGCCCTGCACACACCTCTGTGCACACTCTGAACTCCTCCTTCAGGGCAGGGGAACTTAACAAGACTGGTTTAATCTTCTTTTCTGTGCATAAACTTAAAAATATGCTCAAGTCATTTCTAGACGAGACATCTCCTTCCAAAAGATACTTCCCTTACACCACATGGCATTTTAGAAATGAGTCAATAAATTACATATAAAATTAATATTTTGTTGAGCTCAGTAACTTACTGCAGGATGATGTACAGTATTGCCTGCATTTTTCTCTGAAATCTACATATATTATCAATATTTGATGTAAGGACTGATGAGAAGACCCAGGGACCAGATCTTGTCTTCATATTTCCATTGTGTCCTGTGGTTTGTATGTTGAGCTCAGGGGAGACAGGTAGATCTCCCCTGTTGATCAGATTGTGTGCACTCAAGGGAAGCAAGCAGGTATTAGATTTTGAGAGCTGTTCCTGTCAGGTAGCCTCTAAGAAGAGGCAGAGGTTCGGGTATTGTACGTGTGAGAAATCTGGCAGTTTACACACACACCTGCTCATCATGCACAGCAATAAACCAGCTGGTTCTTTTTTCCACTGCTGAATTCCAACAGTTGCATGCAATAGGAAATGTAAGGATTCCTCTCTCTTTTTTTAGCAGAAACATGAGCAAGTTACAGACAGAAGCTCTCAGGTTGTCTGTTAGATGTACAAAACTTGTGCAAGTGCAGGGCAGGCTCTATAAACCACCTGCAAATGGCAGGATGCTTGTCCTTCACCCAGCACCCAGAGCACCCCTCAGGCCCTTTTCTCTGTGCAACATCAGATTGTGCTTCAAGAGCACTGATCAAAGCAGATGTCCTAGACAGAGATCTGTGTATGTGTTCATTAAACTCAAAATCCTGCCAGTCAGGATGAGTTCCTTGGAGCAGGACAGTGTGAAGTAGTTTTTACATCCATTTGGGGGAGGTATTTCATTATGCAGCTTGTCAAAGTTCCCCTTCAGTGATTTCCCTTCCAAACACTTGTGCAGGAGCTGGGCACTGGAAGGTGCATCTCAGAGGCTGTTGCCTTTCGCAGGAGCATTTTGTAAATTCAGAGAGCAGCTGAGTTCACAGGTTCGTTAAAATACATTGAGATTCAGGCTGACTAAGCACTAGGATGTCTACTCCAGCCTGCAGAGCAGCTCAGGATTAGAAGGGCATAAAACCATCTTAAACCTGCTATATGTTCCCAGCTCTATGGCTACAGGCATAACACAGGATCTCACCTCTCATCCCAAGGCAACATTTTTTCCAGTGCATGCGTCGTGCGTGCTCCAGATCCCTGCTAAGAAGATAAAATATATTAACAGTAGTTTAACACATTTTGGGATATGCATACTAAAAGGATGATCCTGTTATCCCGAGCTCAGAACGTTCTGTTGGAAAAGTACAGCATGACAGGAGGTAAACAAATCTTACCACCAGGAAGAATGTGCAATTGATCTCAGCATAGCAGGAAAATGTTCTTGCTTGGAGTAATAAAGTCCACAGATCCAGCCCAGACTGGAAATAAGGTTGAGGACGGATGCAGGCTGGGGATCACATAAAAAAATTGCAAAGATGATGTTTAAAAAAAATAAAAAAAAATTCTTCTAGGAGAGAAGCTCCTTTGTGCCTCAGAGTGAGGTAACTAAATGTCTAACAGAGAGAAGGGGGTGTTATTCCCCCTCCGGAACCTGTCCCAGCTGCAAAACCCCCCGGGAAGCGGCTTTTCCCGGCTGCCAGCACCAGCCAGTGTGGCTCTGCCCCCAGGCTGCAAACAGGCTGAAGTACAGCACTAGGAAAGAAAAGAAAAGTATTCCGAAGACGGAATAATATCCACTCGCTTTAATAAGAGGGAGGGAGAGGGACATCTGGGGTGAAGCCAGAGGCGCCGGGGAAGCTGCTGGAGGTGGGGACCGCTGGCAGCCGGGACGCGCAGCAGCATCTCTGCGGTGGCAGCGGCAGCCCGGGATGCGATGGCACTGCAGGATGTGATGGAGTCCAGGATCCGATGGGAGTGCAGGATCCGGCACCGCAGGAAAAGCTCCTCTGCACAGCTAATGAGATTGGCTCGCAGCCGCGGCGATCCGCGGGCGGACACAGAGCCTTCCGCCCGTCCTGCCACTGCCGCCTCCCGCTGCCTTCCAGCCAGGAGACAACAGCTCCTGCCTCATCTGATGTGCAAAAAATCATCCGTCCTGACATAGTCTTTTCCTAGAAATTGGGGTTGTGAGTTCTGGGAAGACATCCCTCTCTCTGTTTGCATGAATTTACTTCTGCTCTGTAGCCTATTAAAAAGCAACACTCCTGCACTGTTATTTCATTAACCCACAAAGAACACGAAACTGATGTGGACAAAAGGTATTTTCCCATGTAAATCACGCATCTCCAGATACCAGGTCCTGTCAGTGTTTAAGAATTGTTTGCTGTGCAGCTCCTTACATGAAATTATTTTCTGGTTAAACATGAGCCATATGCAACCAGCTAAGGCAGATTTGCAGTTTACATCACAGAGTTGTCAGCTTTGCAAAAATCAGTGAAAACACACAGATTATTGTGATACATCCCTTGAAACTCGTTATATTCTGCCTTTAATAATGTTCCCCACAAGTTTTTTGCAGGAATAAAGTTAAAATTAAAGCCAAAGTGTAGAAATTCTTGGAGGCAGTAACCCATAAAAATTTGTATTAAACTGAGTTAATAAATAAATCATCTGTTTCTCACATCCTCCCATTACATATGCCATTTTATTAACTCTTAGAGAAAAATCAGACATTGTTTTCCTTAGATTTTTATGGAAATTATAGGTCAATTTTGCAAACTCCTAAACATACAAGTAATTTTATTTATGTGAACAAATTTACTCATGAAGCTAAACATTTGCAGAATGAGCCTGTCAAAAGTACATATCAACTGAAAATACTGATATGTATAACTTTCCTTGTTCAATTAATTCTTGCTAGTGCTGACTAGCAAAACCCTGGCATTCGATAGCAAAAATGCCTTTGAACAGCAAAAAATGATGAAAGATTTGTTGGCTTCTGCCTCCTTCAGGATTAGGGTAGAATAAGATGAGTTTAGTGCTACAGGCAGGACTCAACCTAAACCCAGATGTTCTGCCAACGATTTTGTCACCATGGCCACACACATTTGTCACAAAATACTACATTCTGAGATTTGAATCTATCACAAATGTTTTAGTCTCCCGTGAAATCATTAAAAGAAACTGAAGAGATTAAAAAAAAAAAAAAAAGTAATTGGTAGATTATTACCGAATTACAAAGCAAAATGCAAAATGTGTAGTCAAATTCATTTACTATTGATTTTTTAAAGTCTCCAAGTGGATTTATTGAAAAACTTGGGGGTAAAAAACCCAAAAATACACAAAATTTAAGGGTAGAAAGCAAGAAAGCAACTAACATGCTGGGGTTTCTTTCAGATCAGCATGTGTTCACATGGAAACTGAAATCCTTAAAAGATAACGGCAGCAATCATTGTTAACCTTAAAATCACATCTATCAGCGAGGAGACAGTTGTAGGAGTTTATGAGCTCTGCAAGGAGTGAAACTCTAACTGAAATATATGTTATGCAAAACAAATTCCCTGCAATTTCAGCTCAGAAATGCTTTTGAGGTACCTTGTGACAAGGCGCTGGGTCATGACCCAGGTCTTGAGAAGCCTGAGTTAGGAGATGTTAGTTTTCCTTGGGGCTTTGTTTACCATGGACTTAGACATTTTGTATTATTAAGAATCTGTGGCTTATGAGGACATTCTATTTATCTTACCAGTCTTTTTTGATGGAAATGCCTGAATTTTCTTGGAAACAGGGATTTTATTGTGGATTCCTGGTGCCCCTTGGAGAGGCTTATTTTTGTGGACAATAGTTTTCCTTAGTGTCACTACCCTTTTGATTTCCCAATGGTCACAGGCTCTGAAGGTCGTGCAAAGTGCATCCTTTTGTTATAATGGATCCAGAATTTTGTATTAAAAGGCAGAAAAATTATATCTGTTTAGTGATTTAAAGTATACTTTCTGCCATGTGCCTCTGTGCTAGATTTTGGCTGTTCTGCTTCAAAAGCCCTGTGCAATTTGTTAAGAACATAAAAGGTTTGAAGGCAAATTACAAGAGTACACTCAATATGTATATTTTAATTTACATGTAAAACTGAAATGCAGATTCTGCAGCAGGATTTTCCACAAGAACCTCTGCAGAATTTAAACATTCAGTGCATCAGAGATATTGTACCTTACACAGAGTGTAATGCAAAGCATTAAGAAAATATACCCATTTTGTTTATTTTGATTTAGCTTGACTTTTCCTTTCTACATTACTCATTTAGACAGATCCTCTTCTCTTAAATTCCTCCTGATGAGTGTTGCATTAAAAAATGCTGATGACTGTCATGGCTGGTGGCATCACTGCAGTTTGTGACAGTGCTTTGCTTGCCCAGAAGGGAAATAGTTCCTCTTTTTACTAACCAGAAAGCACAAAATTTTATGAAGACTGAAGATTCAGTGAGAATACTATGAATTCTAACATGATTTTCCCTCCTTGAGATTTGCCTGTTTGCAATCTCCTTTTGACATCTGTAAAAGCAAATTTTGATTCAATGTGAAAAAACACATCAGCATTTAAGAGCGTTTCAATTCTTTACTTTCTGTTACAAGATTACATAGAATTTCAGGTAAAAATTTCTGCTCTGTTGTGTAGAAAATCTAGTGAATCACTTCACAAACTGCTTGCAGCCCCGGCTAGGAATGAGTACAGTTTGTGTGCAGGCTGTGCAGGCGGCGTGAGGTGCCCCAGGGCTCCAGAGGTCACTGCTGGGTTTGGGCTCTCGGCGAGGGTTTCTCGGGGGCGGCAGCTTTGTCCTGCTGCTTGTCCCAGCTTGTGCACAACCAGTTCTAGCAGGATCCTGTCCTGGACTCTCCCTAGAAAACCCACAACCAAAAATGATTGTTAAAAAGATCACGTGCATTAGCAACATAAAATTTACTGCCTTCAGGACAGTTTGTCTTTTTCAAAAGTGATTATTTTACATATTTATTTAGCGATGGCCAACAGTTGCCACATTAAATGTGCCTACTTTTAGCATCATTCCCTATGAATAAATTCTCACAATTGGTTTAATTGTTAAATTAGACAATTTAAAAAAAATCTTTCTTTAAAAAAAAACTTCTTCACTTTCCTGCTATAAAAGCAAACTGTAAAAGCTACAGCCTTTTGAACTGTGGTTTTGTTTGTTTGGGTTTTTTTCCAAATCTGTTGTTGCTTTCTTTTTTGGAAAGTCTCTAAGGAGAAATGAGAAAAATCAGTTGATTTCACTTTTACTTACAAGTAGTATCTGACCGTTTTTACTGCCTAAACTTTCTTCATTTACACAGCTCTTTCACTTTGCTCTGCAAATCCCTGAGTAACATTTTAACACAAACAAAAGTGTGGCAACTACATATTTGACACATTTTTATTGAACAATTTTATGAGAAGAAAATTTAATTATAATGTTCTGCATAAATTACCAGGCAGTTCCCTGACAGAGCTTATTAAAGTCAATGGAATTTTTTCTCTTCACTGATTTCAAGTTGAATTAGAAAAAGTCTTTGAATAAGACTTAAACAACAATAACTTTTAAAAAAATTTTATAACAAAATATGACACGATAAATTATTTTTAGAGAGTGTGACATGAGGCTCACACATCATTTTATTTATCTACATTTTTTATTTGCTAGTTTTCCATATTTTTCAGTCTTCTGGGGAAAAAAGGCTACTAGGTTCAATTGCAGCTTTGCTTAATTAAAAATTTAAGACCAGTCCTTTTTTTTTTTTTTTTTCCCCTTTTTACTTGAAATATTTTCAGGTCAAAGTAGAGCTGATTCTCTAATTAAGCTCTTACATGCTACTATGTTCTAGTAACGAAAGAAGGCAACAAAATCACTAAATCCTCCAGTTCTGTCAAGTCAGGTTATTTTCCCATCTGCTCCTACTTGCTGGAATCACTTTTAAATCTACCTCTCCAATTCCCACAGAGAGGACAGACGGATTTCCACTGCCTCAGTTACATATTTTATTTGTAAAGAAATGATGAATTCTTAAAAGATTCTTTTTTCACATAGCTTTTAGATTTTATCTTTAGAAGAACATCGATTTTTCTTAGAAACCTGAATTCTTTTTTAGTTTAGATCTTTTTTTGAGCTCTGGATGATGCAAGCCATAGGCATAAACAGCTACACAAAGGAAACTGGGATTTTATTGTGCATTCCTGGTGCCCCTTGAAGAGCTTATTTTTGTGGACAATAGTTTTCCTTCGTGTCACCACCCTTTTGATTTCCCAGTGGTCACAGGGTTCCAGGGTCGTGAAAAGTGCATCCTTTTGTTCCTCCTAGCCTAAAATTCTGCATAAAAAGGCAGTTAAAAGACCTTAAATTTAGTTAAGGCATGGAGAGTATTTCATGTAGCAGAGCTCAGGTTGTAGGATTTGTTAAGTTACTGTTAAGATTGCAGTTCAAGAGAAAAGGTTCCATTAAACACATTGTTTAATATCCAAACTTGAATAAATATCTATTCATAAAGTCACAAAATTAATCCTGGACTATTTGTTAGCATTCAAATAATGATCACCAAGCAGCAAAAATTCAACATTAGTTTAATATCTAGCTATAATTTAATTGGTTAATTAATTTTGTACTGTCTTTTTAAAAGGACTTCACTGTGTATTTGTAACTTTATTGAGAAACACTAAATATTTTGTTTATTATTTAAATAGTATCTTATTATCTCTCTCAGTTAAATCATGGTTCTTAAGGACTCTTAACCCTTTCAAAAAGACTAATGAAAACTAAATTTCAGACAGGAAATATAACAGCCCACCTTTGAAATTTGTCAAGAAAGGAATAAGCACATTTCTTAAACGTGTACTTCATCCTTAAAATAAGATCAGTCACAGTAAATAAATGTTATTTGCAATAGTCCATCTCTTTAACATCCTCACAGCACACTCCCATCCCTGTTTCAGCTTTTATGTTTCCGATACAAGGTGGCTCTTTCAGGGGAGGTGCAGTCGAGCACTAATTGTTGGAATTTGGGGCTCGAATTGTGGTGCCGTGGGTGAAGTCAGCTCTGAAGGAGAAGGACTCTGGTGGTCACTCCCCCTCCTTCATGCACATCCACGTCCTCTGAAGCAGCTCCCAACGTCCCAGCAAGAGCTTCTGGGTGGAGAAAATGGCAGAAGCTGGGTGAGAGCTGGAGCAGGGTTGCAAGGGATGGGGAAGTGATGAAACATGAGGTTCCATCCTGGAGGGAGATGGGCTGGGAGAGAGGAGAGTCATTCCCTCACACTGGGGGCTGAGATAAGACTCCTGATTTATTTATTGACTCCACATGTTAGAGCCTACAGTCCTGTGACAGGCTCCTCTGTGCTTCAGGAGTCAGGCTGATCCCAGCCTCTGAAGATGGAAAATGAGTTTTTTACCAAGATAAAGTGTTCCATGGAAAGTGTGCTACCTCTGAGCAAGTGTTGCTCTGTTTATTTTCCTGATAAATAATAAAAAAAAAAGATGTGTGCGAAACCTGACACAGTAAATTTGGAAAAGCTTCATGGCACTTGTCAGTGGATTGCCGCATGTTCTCATCTTCCCTTTTGAGCCAAATTCCCACGAGGCAGGCAGAGGCTTTTGTGATCCATTCACTTTTTTTTTTTTTTTCTTTTTTTCAGAAAAGAATCCATCAAGATAAGGACATTTTGGTTACAAGTAGTAAGGGCAGGATGCATTTCCCAACATAAACACTGCAGTTTGTAAATTAATGGGTTTTGTACTGAAATGTGTGACAAAACCTCCCAAATCTTCACTGAAAATCAAGATAAGAGAATCTATTTAAAGGTATTTTCTGGATCCCCTGTAGTCTCTCCCTTTTCCAAGAATTCAACCCTGTAGTCTCGAGGTACAACGCTGATTTTCCTAAGAGCAGATGGAGTGCACCTGGAAATTGGAAGAAAAGACCAAGAATCCACATTTTTGTTTGTGTTGTTCAGATAGTTTGTTACTTGGGAAATGGAAGGTATTTCTAATTTACCAGAATTAAATTAAACTAATTTATCTATCAGCCACTGGAATGCTCAAATATTGGCTATATCTAACCCAGACGGGAGAGTCACTACCAGATTAGCAGCCCTGGATCAGTGATATTTTATACTCGATGTGGTTTGTCTGGTAGAATGTACAGATCACTCATTTTTGCCATAAGAAGATGATTTCCTTTGCAGTTGGTGGCTCTGACGTTTAGTGAGTGAAAGTTTAACTTCTAATGAAGCAGCAGTTCCTGGCTGCTCCAAACTGTCCTGTCTTGTTTGATCACTCAGTTTTCTTAAACTCAGTTTGCCATTTCCATGTGCTTAAATCAGCCTGGTACCTCCAGCAGCCTGAAGGGTAATTTGAAAGAGTATTTCATTAAACAAAAAGAAAATAATATCAGACAAAAATATTTATTTGGGGGCTAAGAATGGTTTGTTTCTGTTTTGTTCAGTGTTTCCATTTAAGACAAGGACATAAGCTGAAAGAACTGAGAGGGAATATCTCATTTATTCCAATAAATGTTTGTATTTTGAGCTCTTGCTCAATATAGACCAAACACTCACTACTTATACAAATTGGATATGCTTCATTCTGTCAAGGTGTTAATTACATCCTTGGCTAAGTAAATGTTGAGGCTGAAGCACATAATAATATATGTCACACATTTCCATGACATAATATATACATAAACTTGCAACATGTATAAGAAAGTCACATATAAAATACACTTCAAACCATATAATTACATTTTAAATATAATTTCTGTAATTTCTATAATTAAAATTGCCTACTACAAAAATTATCATCCTTTATTACAAGCCTCAGGAACGTATTTTATGTTTGTTGGTCTGATGAAAACCAAAATACATTTAAGGGAGTATGAAGAGCTGTAATTGCTCTCCTGTGCCCTTTCAGCTGTGAAAGGGCAACAGTAGGCTCCCCCACCTCCATTAACCCTGTCAGAGGTTCACACCGGGCTGTTTTGCAGGAGGATGGAGTGCAGGATGGAAAACACTTTTTTCCAACATTCCCTTGGACTTCTATGTCAAACAACCAGTACAACCCATGGAAATCGCAGCTCTCAGGTAGAGACATCTCCAAACCCTTCCCTGCTCTCAAGGAATACAGACCTGCCAGCAGGAAGATAAATCTTTATCAAAAGGAGGCAAAGAAAATTATTCTTAATATACAGTACTGAACCTGCAGGAAAATCTGGGAATCTACAGAGCGACACATCTCTTCACAAGTCAGATGTGAGAATATGAGATGAGGGATGCTTTCCAAACCAAAGCTGCTTCTCCAACAGACCTGTATTTTAAAATAAAGAAAGAATCGAGAGCGTACAATACCAATTACTCTGTCCTTAGATCTACAAAGTCTTCAGTCTTTGGCAGAGGACTGAAATAACAAGCTGCAAGCAGCAATATCTCTCCATTCCCTTCCACAGTGTACTACTTGTCAGTCCACAAATACAGGGCTTGACTGTGGATGCACCATGTTCCTATAATGTAATGATGGGATTATCTACCATCAGAGCATAGAGGTAAATGCTGCTGCATAAGATCTGGTGTCTCTTGACTTTTTTTTTTTTTTAGGGCTGTCCATTTCCGTGGCAAGGGGGTTGGAACTGATTGATCATTAAGTTCTCTTGCAGCCCAGATCAATCTGTGATTCTGTGATTCTCTTAATCCTGGTAGTGCTCTTTCTAGCCTTGTTTGGCACTTCTCTTTGATCGTTCCTGCCGTGCTTTTGTCTTACCTAAATAGATGTTTCTTGGAGCAAATCTCCATCTGGCTTGTAGGGCTCCTCTACCCAAGCTGCAGGAAACAACAACTTCCTCTGAGATCCGGCTGCAGCAGGAAATTTCATGATTTTCTGCTTCCCTCCTTTCCCGTGCCCCTTAGCTACCAGTTTAGCTCAGAGGTCTAACACACATTGTAAGGAAGCCCATTCTTAGGACAAGACTGAGAGGACAAGAGACTAAGATTGTGAACCAAAATTGTTGCAGTTCCAGAGCTTTTCATCAGCATGTGGTTTGAATGTAGACAGTTCCAAAGGCAGTTATAACTCATGTCAGTTTCTTTGAACTTGTACAACTTAATCTCTGTAGTAAAAGAGAGGTAAGCTGCACAGAGTACCTGTACCCCTCTGGGAATAGTGTTTCAGTATCTCCTCCTGTTACTATTTAATTTTTAATTGATTTATCAGGCAATTACATCAACACAAATTATTTTTGTAGGTCACACTGTACACTGTCTCACATAGATGCACATAATCGATTTATGTGATGGGCATCCAAAGTTTTGAGATCCAGAGTTACTGTCCTGGTGAGGTTTCTGTGGCAAACCAGCCTGGCAGAGGTGGATGCTTAGGGCAGCTCTCTGTGTGCCCAGGCTGGTGTTAAAGCAGGACAGAAGTGCAAAGGGGGCTCTCCTTCAGTCTCTCTTCAGTGAACTGAACTGGCTGATTGCAGCATGGCTGGAGTCTGAACAGGGATGCAGAAAAGTTCAACTGAGGATGGTTAGAGGAAATTAGAAGTGCTTCTTTTGCTTACACAATACCATGTGCTCAGGGCGTTAGAAAATTCAAACTTTCAGTGTCTGACTAAATGCAAATTTGTTGTTTGGTTTTACTTTGTTTATTTGCTGCCTTGAAACTCAGCCTACTTTTATTATGAAACAAATGTGTCATGGCTAATTGTGTTCATTGGTAATGTGGTCAGAGATCCTGTATTTCCAAAGTTTGGAGCCGAGTTTTGGGATACACAGTTGGAATGAGCCAAAGGTTAGCACTATAGTGGATAAAAAACAGTGTTTACAGTCTCTCCTTCCTTCCTTCCTTCCTTCCTTCCTTCCTTCCTTCCTTCCTTCC
>VZRN01001189.1:1934474-1945898 GCA_013397935.1 Dasyornis broadbenti
TTCCGCACCTTTCGCACCTTCCGCACCTTCCTTCCGCGCCTTCTGTGCCTTCCGCGCCTTCCTTCCGCGCCTTCCACACCTTCCTTCCGCGTCTTCTGCGTCTTCTTTCCTTCTGCACCTTCCTTCCTTCCGCGCCTTCCTGCCTTCCTCTTCCTGTCTTTCATCCTGTCTTGCTTATTTTCTTCCTTTTCCCTTTTTTCTTTATCCAGCTGTGGGTTCATTTCTGTCCTGTTCCACGAAAGCACCACTCTGGCAAATTGCCTATAGAAGCCCTGGAAGGCTCCTCACTGCAGAACAGGCTGCAGATTTCTGTCATCTGCACTCTCAGTGCACATCACTTGTGTTCTAGGACTACTTCAGGGGAAGTTGCCATTCTCTTATGATGAATAAGATACTTGCCTATGTGACTTCAGACTCCTCTCTGGATTAATTTAGTCTCTGAGCCCAGCGTGGTGCTGACCTCTGAGACAGAGGTACCTGCTTGTTTGAATCCGGACTGAAACAACTGTGCTACTGTCTGATCACTGCTGGATCAGGAGGATCAAAATCCCACAGAGGAGGAAGTCAGATTCTATGATTATTAATCTTCAGTCAACTGAGACAGAAATTCAGGACTTCAGAATGCCTCCAATTTACACTGATCCTCCTCTAATGTCAGTGAGAAGTTTATATGGAAACTGAAGTAGAAGATATCCTTTCTGCAGCATTTGCATTTCAATTTACTCATCCTCATACCACATAGGACTACCTCAACACCTAATAAAAGAATCTGTGAACTCACTACTGCCCAATTATTTAATTTTGATTAAGTGAAATATTACTGCTGCTATTTGGTTAATACCTTTCCTCATCCACAAATATAAAGTCTTTGTCAAAAATCTTGTTCATGTCTCATTTATATTCCTTATAATTCTTATAAAGTTTTGTATTTTTGATGATCCAATTCTGAGAACAAACATTTACCATAATCCTTTTGCAATATATTTCACAACTATTATAGTTGTTCTTATGGGATTTTGATGTAAATCGAGATAAAATTTGTTACTTTTCTGTTTTTATAAACAACTGTGTTTCATTTCCTCTGTTCAGTAACTATGGTGCAGTAAAACATACCTGAACAAATAACTCTGAGTAAATAGGGTAATAATGCATTCCAAATTTTTCACTCCTGGAAGTTTTGATTCATGTCCTAATTTAGTTTCAATTGACAGGGATTTGGAGATACCCTTGAAGTTCCTACAGAAGTGTGTTTCTGTATAAACGTGTCTCTGCTCAGTTTGTACGCAAAGAACAGACTATGACTGGAATATCAGGAATCTTGTAGGTCAGGATTAAAGGGCAATTGTCAGGGTTACCAGAGGCAGCCTATATTGCCTGTCTATACTCTGCAGAGCTTTCTAGTAATTCAGTGTAATGAGGTCTGACACCTCCACAGTTCTTAAATAACACTTAGCACCTAAACCGCAGCCGTGTTTCATATATTCAGATCCCAATGCAAATGTTAAAACAAAGTAAGAACCTCTGAGGATTTTGGGTGGTGATGCAATTAAATTAAGTGGGTTTACAACAAATATAGTTTGTAATCCACAAATGTAAACATTTCAAATATAGTTCCTATAAAACTGACTGTATTTTAAAAACAAGTTTTCCTTAATGCATGAACTGTAACATTTATTTGGTTTTTAAAAGTGTATTTTCCCTCCAACAAATTAATGCCATACCAACAGCTTTAATATCACACCAACAGCTAAAAGAGAGCTGAGCTCCTGTGTGTTTAGTTGGTGTGTTGTAAGACCCCTTCTCACACTGAATGAAACCACCTTGGTGTGTGAGTTTCCTTATGTAAGGACTGTTAAGGAAAGGTTTGAAAATTTTAAACCTTTCTACAATAAAACCGGTCAGCATTCACATCAAAGTGAAATTATATTGTTCAAACTTTTTTTTTTGCCACGTGATAGGGAATAAACTTTAGGAATGGAGAGAAAACACTGGAAGGAGATACTTTCTCCTAATTTCAGTGCTCAGGACTTTTTTAGTTAAGCTAATAAATCTGAATCACTGATGTTTGAAAAATTGGCTTGAGAGAGACAATAAGAGTGAAAACAAACAAACAAAAGAACCCTCTACAATGCAGCAATTACAAGAATTCTAGAGGAAAAAGAGTTTCAAAGGAAAAGAAGGGGTTCCCAAATTCCTTGTTGGAGCATATGAACCTGAGTTAGGAGGTGCAAAGATAAACATTTCAAAGGAGGAAAGAGCAGGGGATTCTGCCTGCTGTGGGGCTGGTGATTTAGATGTTGGAGCTGAAGAAAGCTTCCAGGGAACAGAGGGTCATTGTGCCTGGAATGCAAAGGCATCAGCAGCTTTGCGGCGAGAAACGCCCGGGAGCCGCCGGAGCTCACTCACAGTCGCGCCTGGAACTCCGGCAAGGGGGAACAGTAATGGGAAAGGAAAATGGGGTTCACTGCGGACCCCCACCCGCTTACAAGGTCAATGGGCAAGATTCAGGAAATAGCTCGAAACTGAGGGTTTAAAACAAGGCTTAAGGGAAAAATCAGCAAACTTTAGCAGATGAACTGAAGAGTTGCTTCAGGCAAGAAAAGCAGAGCTTAGCTATGGACTGAAATTTGAACAGCCAAGTGTGAGTCTGAGCAAACCTGAAACAGCAGCCAGGGCTCGGGAATAGGGTTTGCGTAGAGAGGTGGGAGTGCAGCACCGCTCGGGAAAATAAGGAGAGAGTTAGCAGCTGTTAAAAGTGAATAAATGTAGAAAAATCTTGCCTGCCTGGTACATTAAAGCTTTATAAATAGATAACCCCCATGTTTTGTTCCAACCATTAAGTGACCCACTTGGTGACTTTGGGGTGAGTGTTTCTTAAAACACACCAGTGGAAAGAAGTCCAGGAGTTGCAGGAGGCGGAAAGAGGTGGGGGAAGAGGTGCGGAATCCACACCCGTGCCGGCCACTCGGCTTCGTGCTGTCCGTCCGGAAACCTCTCGGGTCCGAGGGGGTTTGCGCCGGGGCCGGGGCTCCACTCCGCACACGGCCGGGGATGGGGGTGATTTCCCGCTGAGAAGGGAACAAGGAAACGCTTGCACGGGACCGGGACCGTGCTGCCGGCAGCTCTCGGGTCTTACACCGAGCTCACGGGGGCTTCTCCCGTGTTACACTCGGGAACCAACGCACCCCCGGTCTCTGCCCGAGGCAGTGGCTGCCCACAGGTTTCCGCGAACCGTGGTTTCTGCGGCCCGGCAGAGCGGGGGGAGCGGGCGGCTTCGCTGCCGCAGCCGCTGCCCCTGCGGGAGCAGCTCTGGGTTCGGCCGCAGCGGGACAGAGCCGGCAGCACAGCGATTTTGGGGCTCGTTCATCGAATCACCCTAAGTTTAGCCATCACGGAATCTTGTGCTTGTCTTTGCTTCCCCCCTCCCTGCACTCTGTGAGTGGTTTAAAGTCTACAAGGGCGCTCTGAGCCTCAGCAATTCATATTTACATGGGGGGCGAAGAGGGGTGGGATGCATTTAAAAATTACTCAGTTCAAAGGTAGTGGCTGGTCTTTGCCTGTCTGTCAGATCTAAGAGGAGTGAGTGGATTTTCATGGAGGAATTTCATGGAAATTAAATCTCTACTGGAGTGATCCATTCAACTCCTAAAGCTTCAGCCCAGTTTTGTGTCCTGGATGAATGCCTTGCTGAATAGCTTGGTGGGGATGCAAAAAGCCACCTTAAACTAGGGATTTTTCTTCTGCTAAATTGACTTCAAAGTAGTAATTAAACAATGACTAGCTTAAAAAAAAATCAAGTTATAAGAAGCTATAGGATGAAATTTCCCTATAACTAGAGGCTGTATTTTATGGGACGGGGGCAGGGGGAATGGGGTCTTCAAAATGGAAAAGTGACTGGGTAGAGGCAATTTGAGAGAAATAAAAATGAATGCAAGGAAGTAAAATGAATTGCACTGATTCAAACTTTTTGTTGGCTTGTTAATTTCTTTTTATTACAGCTGTGCTACAGTCCAATCTGGAGCTGGATAAGTGGGGGAAGGGAAGAGACTGTGGAATTGTTTGGGATATTTTAGGCAGAAGCATCCAGTTCAGGGGTGACAGGCTGAAGCAGCTTTCTGTGGCCTTTGTCCTGTCCTGTGTTTGAGGCTTGTCTTCTCCAGGCTGCTCTGCATAGGGCTGAGCCTGCACAGCTCTGTATTCATCTCTGCTTTTGTAAAGCAAAAGCAGCGTTTGTGGCCAAGGGCAATCTTGCTGCCAATCTTCTCCCTCTTCCTCTGCCTCCCAAACCCACAATCACGACTGCATTCATCTCTCTCTGTGATGATTTAGAAGCACATTCGACTTGAAGCTAAATCAAATGAAAACTGATCTCCTGCCCAACTCCCATGGTGAACCCTACCTAAAACTCCCTCACTTGCCATTTGCTGATTTTAGTCCTTGGGGTTCTCGCTCCCACATGCAAAATGTTGCCCAGTCTTGCACCTTCTTCCATCGTGCCTGTTCTGGAATGAGAAACCTGAAAGTTCATGACCTAATTTAACTTAAAATCTCTTTGGAGTGATTGGTTTGGGGGCTTTCCTGGGCTTAAATGCTTTTGGGGGTTTATTCTCACTATTTTGTTGTGTGTCAGATATTACCAAGTGAGCTACAGATAGAAGGGGAGATAAACCCAAACTCAGCACTATAGCAGATACTAGATTTTTAGTGGGTGTAAGGTAAGGCTTACTGTTTTAAAGTGAAATGTCCAACACTGCACTTAATCTGATTAGGACATTTTTTTCATACTCCCGGGGTATTTCTGAGAATTAATGCTCAGGTTCAGACTATGGAAGCATGACAGTGTACACTGGCAGAATCTGAGCCATGGGTCTTTAAAATATTGTTCATCTCTTGACTTCTGACAAGTGAAACCATGCTAAATGGTACTCCAGGTAATGACTTTACAGTCTTATTAAAGCTTACTGCAGTCCTTAGCTGGACTATCAAGCTTAAGTATTCCCAGTGTCCCAATGTTGTATTGTTAGTGTGATAGTTACTGTTAGAAGAAAGCTCTTAAAATATAATTTGCCATTGTTACATGGTTTTTCAAATACATTTCACAGTCTATTTGCACTGAGAATTGCTTTTTTGTTTTTTAATCTTAAATCTAATAGGTTGCTGCTAACTGCAGTGCCTTTCCATGAAGTGATGAGCTTAAAACTGGCAAGAACTGTTTGACAGGATATGTAAAATCCTGGTGAGTTTTAGCTCGCACACAGATACTTTTATTGTTACAAGCCTTTGCTGTACCTGTCAGAAGGCTGCTTTCCTGCCAGGCTGTAGTTCTTGTGATAGCTAAATTTTATCCTCTCCAAGATGATACAAGAATATGAAGGTAACGCACACTGCCAAAAGTACTGGAAATGGGAAAGCACTTTGGACAACACTGAGATGCCTCTGTGCTGCTGGCCAGGTAACAAACAGCAATACACAAAGACTTTGCAGTAGTGCTAATGTAATTTGCTGGAAAGTCCACCATTTCGGTTTAGAAAACCATGGAAGTTGCAATAAAACACAATGGCAGAGTGTGTGTTTTGTTTACAGCTTTTCTGCTCGGCTGTTCCACACCATTCAAACAGACAATGTTACTGGAGTGTAAAGTAATGAGAGCTCTGCAGGGTAGTTTGTATCAGCTGAGCTCAAAGCCAGCAGCTCTGGGACAAGATCTGGCAACAAGTCAGTCATGTGTGGGTGTTGTGTGCGAGGCAGTGCTGATTGCTGATTGCTGATATTTAATGAATAATCAGTCATCTCTCCTTTCTCACAGAGGGAGCTTGGGGCTCTAAGAAAGTTACCTTGTGTGGCCAGGTGGGTTTCCAGACAACAGACTGTCCTGGGTCATACACCAAAATTGTCCTATTATATTTTAAAAAGCAGCATGAAAAAATACGCCTTCCCAAAGTTGTGCCAATCCCAGCCAGGACTGTGTTGCCAATGGAAGTGGGTTTCCTCCCGTCACATGTTGTCACTCCCAGGCTCAGGCAGTGCTGCTGGCCTAAAATCAGTCAGACCAGGTTGTCGAGCTGGTTATAAAAATAAAGATACAGATGATCACTTGCATCTCCTCTGGGAGTCAGAAGGATCTGTATCCTTTGTGATAAAGCATATATACTACATATAGGCAAGATTCAAGTCCCAAATCACATACACAGATTATCCACCTCTTTTGAGGGAGCTTGACCAAAACTATGGACTGTTCTCTGAATGTCTTCACTCTGAATGTCATTCTAACGCTCATATCTTTCATACACTTTGCAGCTTTACTTGTCTCATGCAGGTATTCCCAGAGGACAATCGGCAAAGACACTGCCAGTACTCACAAGCCAATGTTTTCAGATAAAACTGACAGTGATCCCTAACTCATTAAGAAGTCAATACTGTTTGTTCATCCAGAAAGTTTAGGGGCTGCTGGTCTAAGGCATCTTTATTGTCTGACTATAAATAAGATATTCTGTATTAAAAAACACAGGGGTGTATTAAATCCATAGCTGTGAATTTTTTTCCTGAAAACTGAGGTGTACAAGCTGAAATTGGTTTATTTTTAAGGACGTGCTGATGTTTTTAAAAATACATTGAATTCAAATGAGGAGAAGATGTTTTCCGTAAGACACAGATGACTTGAAACAATAGCTCTGACAACGGCTCCCAGAACCGTCCAGTGCTGCTGACTGGTTTAATTTAGAAACTTAAAGATGGTTATTTAAATGAGAGTAGCATTAGCTATTTATATCTTCGCAGAAAAGAAAACTTTTAAATATACTAGAATACAAAATCCAGTGTTCTTGATAGTAGTAGTGAAATCCACCTGGTTAAACCGTACACACAGCATTCACATTTATTGCAGTTCTCTCCTTTTCCAAAAGAAGGATCTGAACAATGATTTATATTTTACACCTCATGAATGGTGGGAAATTCTTACTTCTTGTTGCAATTTTATCTTTGTACTTATAACTGATCTATAATCTCATCTCCTTTTAAGAATTAGTCTGTGAATTGTATCAGAGCAGGACTGACTTGGTTGTTTGTGTCACGCTTAACTCTGCAAGGTACCATAGTACAGGTAAGGAATCAAGTAACTGAGACATAGATATTTGTCCATACATATGAAAATATCATCTCCTAAATACTTGTATAACATAGCAGTTAGAGACCTAGGAAGTAGCAGGATGCTGGCTGTAGTATAAGCCTGTAGAAAGAAACTCCTACTCATAAACCTTTGCAACCTGTATGGGTAAGACAGAGAGAAGAAAGCAGTGAGATGGAGTGGCATGAGACTCTAATTGTGGGTGCAACACGTACCATGTGAAACATCAAGGAACTGAGAGACGAACCTGGGCTTAGGTCAGGAAAAGCATCTGTTTGTGCCTTTAACAGAGCATTTATCCCAGAACAGAGAGCAGCATAAGTGTGGCACATAGACGATGCAGCTATTGAGGTGACAGAACACTCAAGCAGTGTCCTTACGGATACACAGCACAGTGCACATGTGACACCTTGTCCAGCCGATGTGCTGTTGTACTGGTGTGCTTCTGGCTCAATTAATATGAATTAGAGTGAGTGAGTGAGTGAGTGAGTGAGTGAGTGAGTGAGTGAGTGAGTGAGTGAGTGAGTGAGGAACCTCAATATTTTGTAACTGTGGTAGATGAAAGAGTTGCTTCAGGATTGGAAATGCTGTGCCTTATACACATCTTTATGCTAAAATAATCAGTAGAAGAGTAATTAAGGTTTCAGTCACCATTGGCAACATTTGTTCTTTTGAAGGGGATCTATGGAGACTTGTTTTGCTTCACTTTAGATTTAACATCTGGACATTTTGTAGCTGCTTTGAGAATGAAAGGAAGTAAGATCAACAATCTTGTACAAAACCAAGCAAATGCAATTAAGTATCTAATACATATTGGCTTAGAATTATTCCAGAGTTTAAAGCTGAGCTGCTGTTGTACAGTGAAATCAGAGAGGAGACTTCTTTGCCTGCGGTGTTTTGGGGTGGAGCTCAAAGCTTTCTGGACACCAGTTCCCTTGGCACAGGCCTTTGATGTCCATATTTGATTCCAAGTGGGACACACAGTCAGCATTACTCATAATTTTTAAACTACATATGAAATAAATAATATGTAATTAACAAAATTATGAGAAGTTTTGTTGGTTTGTTTGGGGTTTGTTTTTCCTTCTGATAAGATACAAATGGAAGTACCTGCAGGATGGCTGAGCCATTGAGTGTTCTCTTTTCCCAGGACACTTTCCATCCATTATCAGTTTTATTATTATTTTCATTTCTCTCCCGAACCCTTGCAATCAGTTTTTTGTGAATCTCCTTAAAGCGAAGTTGGCAGAGCTTGTCTTGGAATCTTATCCTATACACAAGTTGCCTTTGTTCATAAGGTGTAAAGCACTGTCCAAACAGAGAGAATGTGAGCGATGTTTGAGTGAGTAGCTGGGTTTTGGCTGGGCTATTTGTTCTTGGCAGCTGCAGAGGTCTCACCCTATTTAATTTGAGCTACATCTTGTACCTAAACCAAGACTGCAGAAAGGGCAAGATTTATCTGACTACGCCTGTTTGGATGGTGCTTGAATCACTTCACAGAAATACAGCAGCTCAAGAGATTTTTTGTTTAGAGGATTCAACCTGTTCCTAGAAAGATTTTTCTTAAATAACTCCCCCCGGTTTGTTCTTACAGACCTTATATAATGCTTGGGATTTGTTTTCATCAGGCACTGCTTTATGGGAAATAAATGAGTTTTTATACCCCAGCATTTTAACTAAAATAATTAGCTGCACACACTGAAGTCACTGTAAACTGGACTGCACTACAGCTGGCCTACAGAAAATCAACAAAGCTGATCATGTCTCTGATGAGAGATAAATTGTTTCTATATAAGTCTGAGGTCTATAAAATAACTGGGTTAATGCTGAGTCTGTGACTAAATGACAACCTCCACTTCATAATTTCAGTCTTTTTAGATTCTTTATTACGACATTTCTTGTTCTCTTGAGATGGATGAAAGTAAATAATCGAGTTTGTGGGTAATGAGCTTGCCAAACCCAAGGCACAGAAAAGTTCTGAAATCTTCTGCAGTTGTTAATGCCTGTGGGCTCCTTGCCAACATGGTAAAAAATTTTTCCATAAAGTTTGGATCTCCTTGTGTTGTCATTTGCCCCCTGAAATCAACTGGCTCATCATAACCTGGTATTAGGAATTCAAAATAAATCTATGATGCTGCTGCACATGACCAATATTCCTGGGATCTGTGGCTGTAAAACATCATGATGACAAAACATGAAGTCAGCTAGATGTGCTATTTCTAAAACTCATTAATTCTTCTGCCTTGCTGAGCCTCTTGTTGAAACTGAGTGTGTAAGAACTTGGTATTCCTGTGAGGTGCAGCATCCCTAGAGTGTGCTTAGATGCTGTGCTGTACAGGAATAAAGCTACTGGCTATGTTCATTTTAAATTCCTTTAGAAAGAAAGGAAAATACACTCATGCTTGGAAAATCAGGAATAAAATAGGACTAAATATCACTTTCTGATAATGCACACAAACTGTAGCCTCCATGTCCATCCCATGCTCCACACTGTTGGTTCTAGCCTTGAACTTGAAATCTGTAGGATTCTCCCCAGAAAGCTTTTCCTGCCAACCCCACAGGTGCCAGGGCTATACAGCAGCCCCTGGCACTGCACTGACTTCAACTGCAGCCAAATCAAGCAACTATCACCATTATCTTTACTGCTGTATTTTCAAATGCTACCCTCCAAAGCTCCTTGTGACAAAGGAGGACAAAATACTGCCAAACAAAAATAATTGTCTTCAGAAGGAAGCATAACCACTGGAAAAGTTTTTTTAGAGGCAAAACCCAATGCAATTGTTTTACAGCTTTATTTCCCTCCCCAACAGCTGATATTCAATAAACATTCACTGACAAGTAAACACCAAAGAACACCAAAGAGCAAAGACAGGTTTTCCTCAAGACATGCAGTGGCTTCTGGAACTAAATGAAGAAAGTTTTTATTAATAAAAGGAATTAAATTAATAAAATATAAAGAACAAAATAACAAGATAGCAGAATAATTTCTGCAGGGGTAGATGAGTAAATGATCCATGTACTGTGATATAAAATGGCAGCATCTTGAAAATTTAAATGTGTATCAGCATTTGAGTTTCTCCTATATTGTAATTTAGTTAACATGTTCAATATGATGACAACTTCGCAAAATAAGCATAATTTTTATTACTTATTGTGAGGCTGCACGTCGAGTGCATTTCTGGGCCCCTCACTTTTACAAGGATGTGGAGATACTGGAGCGTGTCCAGCCAAGGGCAGTGGGACTCCTGCAAGGACTGGAGAAGGTGTCTGATGAGCAGTGGGGGAGGGAGCTGGGGGTCTCCAGGAGGCTCAGGGGGGACCTCATCGCTCCCTGGCATGAGGGTGCAGTGAGGTGGGGCCGGTCTCTTCTGCCGTGTCTGCAGGGAGAGGACGAGAGGAAACGGCCTTAAGATGCCACAGCTGAGATTCAGATTTGGTATTAGAAAAAGATTTTCAGTGTTAGGGAGGTCAGGTATTGGAATAGTCTGCCCTGGGAGCTGGTGGAGTCACCGTCCCTGGAGGTGTTTAAGAGGCGTCTGGATCTGGTGCTGCGTGATGCAGTTTAACATCACAGAATTGTCAAGGCTGGAACAGACTTTCAAGATCAAGACCAGCTGTCCACTCAGCGCTGCCACTGCAACCTCAAAACCACGAAACCACATCACCCAGCACTGCCACTGCAACCCCTGAACCAAAGGCGTGTTTAAGAGGAGTCTAGATCTGGTGCTCAGTGATGTGGTTTAGGGATTGTAGTGGCAGTGCTGGATGTACGGTTGGACTTGATGATCTTGAAGGTCTCCTTCCAACCTTGACCATTTCATTCCATTCCATTCCATTCCATTCCATTCTCTGAGGCCGGGCCCAGAGCGCCATCAGGGGCGGCGGGGACGTGGGAAAGATGGGGGCACCGTAAGGGAGCGCGCGCGCAGTCACCCCCCACCCCCCCAAGGAGCGCGCGCGCGGTGCCGCAGCGCCACCCACCCCTCGCCGCACGCTCTGCGCACGCGCGCGGCACTGCGGCTGCGCGGCCGCAGCAGCGCGAGTCCCGTGTGCCTCCAACAACGGCTGCGGGTGAGCGCTGCGCATGCGCAGAACTCCATGTGTACCTCCCCCCCGACCCGCCTCCTTCGCGCCGGGACTTCGCGGGGAACGGCGGCGGCGGGCGCGCATGCGCAGAGGCGCGGTTCCCCACACATCCCCATCTTCCGTTTCCCGGCCTCGCGGAGAAGCGCCGCCGGTGCAGCGGGAACAGGGAGCGGGAAAGGCGCGCGCGGCGTCGCGCGTGCGCAAAGGAGGCCGCG
>VZRN01001189.1:1946173-2001406 GCA_013397935.1 Dasyornis broadbenti
CCCGGCCCAGGGCCCCCCCGCCCTCCGCCGCCGCCGCTGGTCGCGGGGCCTCAGCCGGTCCCTGCAGCCGCGCGAGGGTCGCGGCACCCCGCAGTATCCCCTCAGGGGTGCCCCCGGTGCCGGTACCGCCCCCTTGCCCCCTCCCCGGGCCGGCGGTGCCACTCGCTCCGCCCGCCCCGGCCCGCGCCCTCTTTGCGGGGAGGATCCGCCCCGCCTTGTCTCCCGGTCCCGTTTCCCCCTAAATTTCTTTAAACCCGGACGGGGGTCGCCCTTCCCGCGTTCCCCCGCGCTTCCCCTGGTAGCCCCTCGGCCGGGGAGGGCCCGGGGCCCGGCGGTGCCGGCCGGGCCCCGCGGGGAGGTCGGGCGGTTCCTCTCCGAGACATGCCGTCCTGCCCCGTCGATCCCCCGGGGAGGTAGCGGCAGAGGTGCCGCAATCGGCCCATCTCCCGCTCCCCGTGGGAGGATGTAAACTTTCCTGGAGATCCCTCAGCTCTGTCTGCCAGATCTCCCTGACCGCGGGTTCTCTCTGTGTCATTTGTAGTCACCTGCTCTGCTCTCATTGTTTAGGCTTTCGAGGGTTTGCCCTTCTCCCCTCACATCTGTCCCCTCTTCGGTGTCTTTCTGGGTTTTTTTTAAGGAAGTTGTGTGGATAAATTCCCATCCTACTTTTTATAGTGGCTGTAGGATGCTGTGTGAATGTAACTCTTGGATAAAAATTTTTATGGGATCTGTGATTTGGGTTCTCAGCCACAGAGTCCTACAAGATACCTTCCCTCTCCCCTTCTTCACCCTCTCCTTCTCCAAAATAATCCCCCAACAATGGGTGATCGACACAGGAAACTGCGAAGCACTTGTAAGTTTGTGACTTTGATATCTCCAGTGAGCATCTTGGAAAAATCAGCTCAAATATTTTCTGTAGCTTTTCCTGAGAGACTAAACCACTGTAGCCTCTTCATTGGCATTTTCTGAAGCTTGTTTACTTCTTGCAACTTTTCCTTTGGTGTCCGGAATTGTCTTCACAAATACAAATTTTAGTTTTTGAAGTATAATTTGGGAATCGTACAGGTCACACAGCAAAACAAACTTTGCAGTATGCAGGTCACTGTCCTTTGTAGGAAATACAAGCAGGGTTTTAATTCCTATAAACAGGCTCCTGAAACTTGTTTAGTCAATAAATAGAAAATAGAGTCCAGGTTACTTTCCATTATTTGGTGCTGAACAATGTCTTGTGCATTGAGGGCCGTCCTGTGCCTGTGCGTCATTGAACTTGGATTTATACATTGAGAAATCTGTTGTCTAGAGCTCAGTAAAGCAGCACAGAAGCCACGGGAGGGTGTAAAACCTGCTCCTTTAAAGATAAAATAAAGATGCTATGAGGGAAAGCACCACATTTAGTACTTTAGCGGGCATAAGAAATGTGAATGCAAATGAACCCAAATTTTTCAGTGAAGAATGGTTGAGTAAATTTCTCCTTTTGTGAGTCTAGAGTACATGTAACTTCTCATTTCTTAGATCAAACCCATAGAAAACTGATCTGTATGTTTTTCTTTAATGTTTGCGTTTGTATTGTATTTTGCATTTTGGTGGAGACTGCAAAATCTCCCAGCCAGTGATTCCATAGTACGTCACTCCCTGTGATCCGGTCTGTGAGACTTTGACAAAACTGACAAGCAAGATGCAGTCAACAGTAGATTTAATCGCTGTTTTTTGTAATTCTTACTCATTTGTTAGCCTTTTAAACATGGAAAACCAAAATATTGAGCTGTTTTTAAGTTGCATTTTTTCTCATTCCAGTTAAATGTAGCTTGATACTTGGCAAACTAGATGAGTTGCTCTGGGTGATTTAACTTGAGAGATGAAAACAGAATTTTGAGTGCTTGCATTCAGAATTGTGGGGCTGTAGCTGCATAACTTGGTCCATCTTTTTCAGAAACGGGTTTTTTTTCTTTTTTAATGGACAGCATAAGTGCATTTTGACTCAAAGAAAAGTGATCCAAGAGTAGTGTTTTCTCACATTTATGAGAAAGCAAATATAATTTATGGAGAGGTCTATAGATGTTTGTCATGCTCAGGTTTTATTTCTACAGTCTTTAAAAATGTATAAATTATATAAATGCCCAGTGATACAGAAAAAAACAAATGCAAAGAATGTGGGGTTGGAAAGAAAACTTTTAGATATCCTTGTAAAATGCTTTCAGAGTAATTTAATCTGATAGTGAAAAGAACGTGAATTTCCTTTTTGGACTGTTTGAGTTTTGAATAATTTTTCAAGTGTTAAATTATTTGTAATTGTAAAGTATTTCAAAACATATTTGCCTTCTTTTAGACCATCAGTATCCATATATCGAGTAAAGATTGGCATTATTTTCAACTTCACTCTGAGCCTTAAAAAATCTAATTATGCAGAAGTACTTAAGGAAGTCAGGCTGTGTCAAGTTCTGGTGCTGCTGCAGTGACGTGCCTGTAGTGCACTGGGAGGTGGAAAGCAGTGAGCTGTGAGAAGGTTCTTTATAATTTTGTGTCTCGGAAAGTTGTTTTTCATATAAATTCAATACGATGAGAGGCACTTAAATTTTTTTTTGTGCTCTTTAAATTATTTTCATTTTCTAGAATACAAACCTGCTTCTTAAATTGAAGGGTAGCTCTATTTTAATAGTAATTCCTATTCCTGAGAGTCAGTAGAACCTCTGCACGTGTTCAAGGAAATTCCTGATCTTCCTTTTAAGAACTAATATAATTGCTGTGAATATTTTAGTAATATAATCTGAATATAAAATGAAACGGGTAGACGCAAATGATTGTGTGTGTATATTCCACACTGTTTATATGAAAACAGAACTTCTTGCATTTTTCATTATTTTATTGGTATATTTCTAAACATTGCTGTGTAATTTATGTTGAGCTATTGAATGTAGCTGTGAACAAGAAATCTTTGTGATATTATTTCCTGCTTGTCTTTGTAGGTTCTTTTTCTGCTCACAAATATTATTTAAGTTTAAAAAATTACCCTTTTTTTTTTTAAATATATATATATATATCTTTTCTTCAGGAACCATTCTTTCTCCTCAGAAGGGATTACAGAATAGTCTTGTTTTAGTTTTTCTTCAGAAGAATACAGTATAATAATTCTTTTGTGTTTAACACTTAAGGACTCTATTGCTACTGCAAAAGGGTGTGACTAGTTTATCCAGATTGGCACATTTTTTGTGCAAATCAGCAAGATCTGAAATCTTTGCATTCTTGTTCTGAGTGTGCGTCAGCAGTGTAAACTGCTCTCAGTTAGAACAGAAAGCAAATGAAGCTGTTGGGAGAGCAAAGGCGAAGGGGACAGGACAGGCACCTTTTTGAGGCAGGAGTTTTGCAGTAAACAGTGCAAGGCCAACAGTCACAACTCAGTCTGTGAAAATCTGTTGAAGCAGAAGGCAGCAGGAGTGTCTGTCAGCAGGAGGAAACTTGAGGACGTTCCTGTGCTTTCGGTTAGAGCAGGAGTGAGTGATACCGGCATTATGAGCTTCTGACAGCACTGGGGAGCACCGGGGCTGCCTATGTAAATTCCAGACACCAGTCCTGTATTTTCATGCAGATCTGTGCCATTGTAGCCCAGTCCACATTGCAACTCTGCTCTTCTTATAGCTGGATTTTACACTTTTTTCCAACACAAATATCAAACTAAACAGTGGCTTTTCTTACTTCGCTGTGTCAAATGAAGAGAAAGGCTGAGGAGGATTTTGTCGCTATTGTGGCAAATTCTGACAGTAAGGCTCAGATTTCCAAAGTAAAAAGCTCTTAAGAAACTCTATTTGAAGATGTTTTTTTTATTATTTCTTCATAGATGTGGAAGCAAATGAACACAAACTTCTTAATACCGGGCCAAGGAGCTCATACACTCATTGAGTATTTTCACTTTTGAACGAGCCATGTCTGCCTGAATTGGGCTCCGTGACCTCAGTGTTGCATTTTAAAATGTGTTGCTGGTAGCACAGGAAAAGTTTGTGATTCATGTTGAGTTTAACTTCAAGTTACCTGTCTGAGCTGAGAACAACAGCTCTCGTGTGCTTACTGAAACCTGGTGTGGTACTGCCAAAGTAACTGTGGGTCACTGAGAGTTTTCTATTGCAGCAGCTTAGTCAGAGAGGTGTCTAAGATTTTGTTCCTAATGCTGTTTGAGTACCCACAAGATACCTCTGATACCAAAAATGGTAACATTTTATCATTTCATCTCTTTACTCATCTGCCCTGAGAGTTTGTGAGCATTTACACCCAAAACCTGTGCTGGAGGCTGTGTGGAATTCTGGGTTTTTCTTTGGTTCTGTTTTTGAAGGAGTTCAGTAGCCTGAATTTCATCGCATGTACAGATACATATATTTCTACAAATTCCTTTCTTGTAATAAATAACTATAAAAATGATTTTCAGTAATATTTTTTCCCCAGCGATTCTCTTACTGTATTTTCCACTTATTTCTTCTTTTCCCTTTTCTGCTTTTGTATTAGCATCCGAAGTTTTATATTAATTCTTTAACATTTTTGCCTAAAGGAACTGTCTTGCTGATAAAATTTCATAAAAATTTGGCAAAATTCTGCCTCTGCTAGTTGCATGTTTATTTGGATATATTGAAGCAGCATACAGGAAAGAGTCAAATCACTTCCAAGCATCCAATACTGTGTTTATAAAACAAAGTTAACTTGCATTTTGTTGATGTTAACATGCTGATTGCAGGTTTTTTCCCCCTGTAGCAGTGAAAGGATTGCAGAGGCATTCTAAGGTCATTTAAAATCATGACAAGCTCAGTTGGACAGAAGAAAGTCTCCTCCAGACAAAGGAAGTGTGGGTTCTGTCGGTCGAATAAAGATAATGAATGTGGGCAGTTGCTGATGTCGGAGAACCAGAAGGTGGCAGCACATCACAAGTGTATGGTGAGTGACCAGGAATGGATGGGATGGAGCTGGGAAAACGCTGCAAATGTGTGGAAAAGCCAACCAGATTGGAATTGGCACACATGATTAACCACTGCTGTTTGTTGCGTTTCATATCTGTAAATTTCTCTATCGCTCACACCCTTAAAATACGAGTTTTGTCTTTGCAATTTTAGCTGTTCTCATCCGCACTGGTTTCTTCACACACTGATAATGAGAGTCTTGGTGGATTCTCTATTGAAGATATTCAGAAAGAAATAAAGAGAGGCACAAAACTGGTAAGTCTCTATTTTGGCTCTTGAAAATGGAAGACAGTATTTTTATACCTTACATAAAGTTTACAAGGAAGTTCTTCAGTGTATTTAATCTATTTAATATTTTCTGATAGATTTTTGAAAAAAACCCACATTCTAGCGTCCTGGGAAAGGTATTACTGTGCCTTTACCAGTATTTGGGTTTGCTGCCAAAATCTGGCATTTTAACTACCAAATACACATTTTGCTCCTTTTATATTGATTTAAAAAAATAATGCTGTGACTATAGATGGCTTACGAGGTATGTGGGTACAGTAGTCATTACAGCTTCACCAAATTAATGAGATTGAGCAGCAATGACTTTTTTTAATTCCTGAGAAGTTAATTTACAGAGAATTTTTTATATTATTATTTATTTAGAACTAATTGTTTTCCATTTGGGGATTTTAACAGATGATCAGTTCACACCTTACATTAAAACCTTTCAGCTTAGTTAAAGCACTCTGTGTATTTATCAGTTCTTTTACCACTAAGAGAAGTCCAAATTATTGTTGTAGAGCTACAATTTTATAATAATAGTGTAATATTTCATCCACTGTTTAATTAGAATCTTTTCCAATCCAGGCAACTTCATTTGCTCTAATTAGCTGAAGCATAAAGAAATAACTGTTCACAAGTCGTTTGTGTTGTGATTAGGACTTTCCAAACAAGGTAGTAAATGGAACTACTGATCATAAGAAACTTTTTGATTCTCATGTCTCTTAAAGGGTTTAAAAGGTTGTTTCTTTTCATGTCTCTGATGGTTCCTCTCTTCCTGCTTCTGAGTCTCTTTATGTTCCTTCTGATGCAACAGCTCCATTCTTGTAGCTCACCAGCTGTGTGAACCAGGCACTTCGTACAGGTTTTTGCAGAAAACCTCGATCTGGTCCATCTAATAGATTCATAGTCCTGAGTTGTTTTGTCTTTGGAGAAAATGTACAAGATAATTTTAGGTCTTAACTTAGGTGCCTTGTCTCTGTAGCTGTCAGAAAGCTGTCTGAATCACTCTCTGGTAGGCCAGTCACAAAAGCTTATGAAGTCTACATGTGGAAATACAAGTCACTGATATCTTAATTATCTGTATTATCTGTATTATTCCTGGTATCTGTGCATAGGAAGATTTTTTTTTTTAAGGAACATACCTAATTTGCATCTTATCAAACTTCACCTATACCTGATATAATTTGGGAATTAGTGACCATTTGAACAGCAGCACATGTGCCAATGGAATAACTATTTTAATACTTATTGGAAACATGGGCCAATAAATCAATATAAAAATTTGTCTACTCTATTTTACAGACACATCATGGTGTTCATAAAAAGAAAGTTTTCTTTTAGTGATTTTTTGTTTTCAGTAAAACTGAGGTTCTGACAAAACTTGATTGGATGGATATATAAGCCTAGGCTTTTCTAAAGGACTTTGATCAGCAATTATATATTAAACCATAATGTACAAAAGATTTATGAGATAAAATGTCCATACAAAGTAGATAACAACTAGGGAACAGTATATAACTGTACCATTTCAGAGCTTGCAGAGGAGTAAATGGAGATGGTCCAAGGCTTTGACATTTTTACTGTTCAGTTGACTTCGTTAAAATTGAAAAACAGGCTGGTGGTATATTTGGTAACTTTGGTATATTTTTTTGGCATATTAGAGAGTAGCAAGAAGAACTTGACTAAACGAGTGTAGTGGACAGAAAATGTTTCCACAAAGGTGGAAATAGGGAATAGCCCACATTGTATACTTAGATTTGGAATTGATTGTAACCTTCTGGGGGCATGGGCAATATGCAGGATACAAAGAAAAAGCTCCAGTTGTCTTGGGAGGTAAATTTAATGGGAAATCCTGAGATTTTGGGGAATATAAAACCGGTAGAAAACAATACAGAGAAAAATCTTGTGATTCTGTCAATTACTTCCTTTGTTACCACAGTATAAGAAGAACCATGAGCAATTTAGAAGGAAGATAGCTGGTATTATCTATGTGTCTTATACTAGAAGAATTAATTAATGGGAAAGAAGAGTAAAGCAATAGGCTCACTTTTAATAATTTTTGCGATATAAGTGTAAAGAGTAAAATTTAGTTTAGTTGAAATAAATTCATTGTGTTTAACAAATATTTCACTAAATTCAGTGTTTTGGAAAGGACTAAAGGACATAACCATAGGAAAAAAGGTAAAGCTGGTGGCTGATGCTGAGGCGAATTTGCAGGCCATCAGTATTTCTTACTGCAGGACTCATTCCCAAATGGGTGTCATCTTTTTTTTTTTTTTCCCTCCTGCCTTCATAATATAATTCAGAATTAAACCAATACAATTGTGATTTTTTTTTTTGAAATGGTTAGTACAAACAGACTGTCTTTGTGAGAGGGATATTTAGGTGAATAGCTGTGTCACTTACAGATCTGTTCCACAAAAATAAATTATTTCGTTTCTTCATTGAGTTGATAATGGTGATGGAGTTGATGATGCATCTATTCATCTGATGGTTGTTGCACTGTTGCACACTTGTAACAAATTTCTTAATTTTAAAATAAATGGTGGAAAACACTTGAAAGCTGGAAGAGTAACACTAAGTGCATAAATCCATTTGTTTTGTCACCAGGAGTGGTAAATATATTATTTTTGAATTCAGAAGTACTAAGCAAAAAGTAACATGAATTGTGCTTTCTTTTTCTTTCCAGATGTGCTCTTTATGCCACTGTCCTGGAGCGACCATTGGCTGTGATGTGAAAACATGTCACAAGACATATCACTACTACTGTGCTTTGCATGATAAAGCTCAGATAAGAGAGAAACCTTCACAAGGCATTTACATGTAACTATTATTTATTTGTTATGTTTATTTTTATTTCTATTTTACATTCTTTGTTTAAAAAACAAACAAACAACAAAGCAAAACAAAACCCCACTTTGGAATCTAAACAAAACTGTTGCAAAAAATTCTAATTATGATTGTGGCATTCAAATTAGTGATGTGCTAGAAAAGCATATTTTCACTGCAAGATTTGTGTATCAGTGAGTCTTACAAGTGGGAGAAAAATGTACTGGCATTTAAATTTAAAAGATGAGTTAATAATCTGTGAATCGTGACTGACTTGACAGTTTTCAACTACTTTGTTTATAGGATTTTATGTCGAAAACACAAGAAAACTACGCATAACTCTGAAGGTAAAATTATTCAATATAAATTTTTCCCATTGTAGAAAGATACTTGGTTAAATTTAATTTTTCTGGAGAATATACATGTTTTCAGTAAAAGTTAGAACTATATTTTTTCGAGAAACAATGAGTTTGGAAGCCCATCTGATTTCTGTATTTCTTCTAAAAATTATTGTTAGAGGTGGAGAAAAACCCAAAGCATAAATTTTAGGATGTTCTAAAGATATGATACTCCATTAAACCAAAGTTTGGGTACAAGTTATTCATTCCCTTCTTGGAAGAAGCTGGCTTATGTTTGTAGTTGAGTATTCACAATATTAACACCTGAAATATTTTGCCAGGTAACAGCTGATTTTTGCTACTGCTAATTTTCCTAAATATTCTCTATTTTTTTACTATTAAATAGAGCTTAACTCTTAAAAAAGAAGCACCCAATAGTAAATGAAAAGAGTTGTGATGAGTTCACTTACAGATAAGTTTCTGAATCATTTTGATTTAAAAAAAAAAGTTTTATGGAGCCATTCATAAAAGCTGCTTATCTTTGCAGAAAAGCATAGTGAAATGCCACAAATGTAGATGAATTGTGTGGTCTGTTAAAATTCCTAACTAGTTGTGCTATTGTGTATTTATTATGTATTTTTCTTTTTTTTCTACTGTATCTGAATTTGGGTAAGCAAACATTTGGTAGTTTACTTCTTGCATTGCTTTCAACTGAAATGTCATCAGATTTAACTAATGAGGAGTATGCAACTGTTTACTGAAGATGAAACTTAGTAAGTTACTTCAGTCTATGCCAAAAGTATTTTTAAGGTAATATATTGCTTTTTATGCTATGGGTAGTAGATTTATTAATTGTAAGGTTTGGATGTTATTTCAACGTTCAGAAAGATTCTGAAGGAGCAGAAAATACCAAAGAAAATGGATTTTTTTTTTTTTTAAGTATTTTTAAATAATTATTGTGTACTTGTATATAAAACTCTTTAATTTTGCTATTACTAGGCTTAGACAAGAAAAAGAATATATTTGTTATAATTATGATGGGGTCACATCATCCAAAAAGATGGGGCCATGTTATCTTGTAGTTTGGTACTTTTTTGTTTTGAGGGTTGTTTTGTGTGTTAGCAGAGGCAGAATGTGAAAGACATTTTGAGTCCAGAGAGATTAATCTCTAACTGATATTCAAAAATAATCTTTTATACTCACGTATATCTCAGTGTTTGTCACGTGTTTAAAAATGCCTCTAATTCTGGATGGAGCTCAAAGCCAATGGATTACTTTTTCTGCTTGGGATTCCTTGCAGGATCTGAACTTGTGCTTTTCTTTAAGAGTTTTCAGAAACCATTATCTCCAGTTTTACATTACAGTGTCATTTTCTAACAGCAAAAGCTTTTAAATTTTATAATGATACATTGGGAAAAGTAAGAGATAGTGGGTTTTTTATTAAATGATGATAGTAGTTTATTAAAACATTAAGCTAGACTCATATAAAGAGACTCCTAGATTGAGGGTAGGAGAGAAGAAATAAACAATGTAACTCAGAAAAGCTGAGACCAAAGAACCCAATAGTAAATTATTTAGCATTGAACTTTGCACACATTTTTATGTTTAAAGTATTTACTTCTGTCATGCTTTACACTTCTAGAAATACCCGTAGCTATACTTCACATTTCTCTTTTCTGGTTTTTATTTAATATTTCACTGAAATTCCTCTCAGTCCTTTTTCCCAAAGAATATGTTTTCTTTTTAGTCCATACAGCTGAGGAAACCATAGCCATAAAATAATTATTATTTACAGTTGTGGATTTGATAATGCCAGAAGCTGGGCTCTTTTGTGATAAAACTTTTGTGATAGACCTCCTTTAAATCATAGAAATAAGAAATAAGTATTCCATATGCCTGATACAATGCTATAAGTATTTTTCATAGCAATGGTATTTTGCTACATTGAACACTAATTAACTTTAGCAGACAGAAATTACAGGGTGGTTTTCAGTGTTCCAGAAAGAACTTGGGAGGTTTTTTTTCCTTAGTACTTAAATGCTGAAGTTTGCTCAGTGAAATGACAACTGGAAGGTGTTGGATGGTGAGATTAAGCTTTCTATATGCATTTTGTTTGTTTCTTGATGAAAATATGAATGTCAAGGAGGCATTTAAATGTGAAAGAATGGTGGTGTGTGAAACCAGATAAAGGACTTGGCAGAAGAGTGACTAGACTAGGTAGGGAAACTAGATTTTAACACAGTGGCTTTTTTTTTTTAATAAGTTTCGTTTTCATTAATCTTTGCTCTTAGCAATGTTTTCCTAACAGAACGGTTAAATCTTGTCTGTGGTTCTGTCAAACAGTGTAGGTGCATGGGGGCACTGGAACCGTCAGTCCTTTTCAATGGAAACTTAACTGCTCTTGCTCTGGGTTGCTGTTTGCTTGGGGATTTATTATTATTATTATTATTGTTGTTGTTGCTATTATTTTATTGGGGTGTTTTTTCTCTTAATCCATTACGAACATCTGTGGGTTCTTATGCTTGGTTCTTTGTATCCAGATTTAATTGTTCCAGTCCAAGTATTTTTATTCTGTCACTTATGCTGTGGATGTTCAAAGAGTTTTCAGGAGTGTTTGGTTTGTCCAGAACAGTTTATTTTCTGTAGGCAGCACTGCTACATAACACTGAAAGTTTTCCTTCCCTTTCCTAGAAAATAGATACATTTGGGGTTGTACTTGCTCAAGTCTGAGATCTGGCTTACGTACTTTTGTTAGAAGTTCTAGTTTAAAAGGACTATCTAGTAACCATTTAATAACAGTTAAAGAAAATCTCTTAAAGCTGCATGGAAATGTTGTTGAAGGACATATGTTGGCATTAAGACTTAATAAAAAGGACGTCATAGATGGTTTTTATTGCTCTTATGGAATTCAGGTGATGTGAGGATTCATCAGACTCATCAAGACGAAATTAATGAGCGATGGGAATTAATTTTTCTTCACTTGACAGGAGCTGCTGAGCTACCTTCTGCTTTCTTAGAACATAAAAATGTGAAACATGACAGCAGGGTACTGTGCTCTTAAATTCATTATCTGTTTCAACAGATTGTTGGGTTTATCTAATTTATCTGTATGACCAGGCCTTCAGGTGATATAGAATAGGAAAACTGTATTTCTCCTATATTTCCTTTTATAATTCAGAGTGATTTTTCTGTGCTGTGTTCCCGTTAACTGGGAAAAGGACATCTAGATTTTTATCTTGCTGATTACAAATTTAACAAAATAACTGAACTTCAAATAATAGCTTAATTCATAATTTTAGGCAAGCTAAGTTTAAAGTACCCAATAAGTTACAGGAATTGGTGCCAGTGCTTTCAAATGATCACAGCTAACTATTAGTTGAATTACTGTTCAGTTTGATACAATTGCATTTATTCTTTTTGAAGAATAGAGTTTTGTTGAACTAAGGTTTTGGAACTGTTTGCTGGAATTTATTCCAATATACTGGAAATAATTGTTGAAAAATGAAAAACCTGGCCTCTCTCAGTTCCCTGCAGGTGGGGCTGCCCTGGCTCATGTGTTGAATTTAAAACAAATTCAGCTGATCAGGAATAGTTTAATATAAACTAAGATAAGAATGTAGTTTCATTCTTCTGTTATACAGTGGTAAGACAAAGACTAACAAAGACAGCCGTGTGACTTTTGTTGTTAATGTTTGAAGCAGATGCTTGAGAACTGTGGGGTCAGAAAGTAAGATGTCCGTAATTCCTGTTGTAGATGTGTTCAAAGCCTCAGGGAATTACGTTTCCACAATGGAAATAAGGACATTCTGTGTCTTAGCATCCTCTTCATGTTATTTTAAAGATCAGACATGGAGTCTGTGCTTCTCAAACTGCTCAAGTAGGTTGAGTCGGGATGATATTTCTCTGAGACTTATTTAGAGGCACTGCAATCTATAGTGCACCGAGTACTCTTCCAATGTGCTGTGAAAACCAGAGACTGGCAGGAAAAAAATCTGCAACTTTTTGGCATTGTAGTTAGGTAACATTCTGATTCATCTTTGGATTCTTCAAACAGTGTTTGTCCCCTGTGGCAATTTCTGTAGCGCTGGTCCCAGCACAGGTTTGCCTTGCTTTGTCTGCTCATGTATAAATGTTTCTGCAATGTTGCAGTTTGGGGTCATTTTGGTTTTGATGGTGACAAAGTCTTCCTTGGCTCTGCTCACTCAGCCTGCTTGGTGTCTGTCTCCTGGAGAATGATCTGGGTATGGCATCAAATGCATACATAGTGTTCCCACAAAAGCAGTTGGTCTAGGCAGTGAATTAGCAGTGTCTCGTTATAGACTAATGAGTGTTTGTGCAGAAGCCTCACAACCAGGGTTTTCTTATGGAAAACTACACAGCTGATGGAAAGAGAAAAATGTAAAAGTCGTGTGATGAATGGTTTGTCCTTTCTGAGGAGCTGTCCTGTGGTTCTCCTTCCCATCTAGGCAAGGTGTTACACAGGAGAGACTTGGTCAGCTACTCAACAAATTCATCAGACCAGTGGTCGTAAACTTAGTGAATGTGCAAATAAGCCAAGTGCATAATCTATTTTTAGGTTTTAGCCAGGGTTTGTTTGCTTGCAAATGCATTTAAATTGTGTAGTTATTAAGGACTGTTTTATTATTTTTCTATGTTAAATGTACTAAATAATCTCAAGCATCTCATAACAAATAACTTTTGGATGAGAGTCATCAGTTCCTTGAAGTATCTGGGACTTTTGGAAAACATTGGTGGCAGGACCTAAAGGGTAATTCAGTTTTTTCCTCTCCACTCTTACTTTAGTGTAGATATGTTCCTGTAACTTACTCTTTTTCCATTGAAAAAGATAACCCAAGAATTACATCCAGCATTTTGGTTGTTAATTTCACATCATTTGCTTATAAAAACTACGATAATTTCATGATCAGTTTATCTGATTTTGTATTTGCTTGCGAGGAGGTTTGTGCGAATGTCTGGTTCTTATTATTTCTTATAGATGCATCCACATTTTTACTGGGCCAATAAAGTTCTTTTGGGTTGTTTTCACAATTCTTTCCAATTTAAAATAATGATGTTGGCACATATGGTTTATTTGGTTTCAGCCATAGTTTAAGGAGATTTTACTCTAGCGTGCTGAAGTACTCTTTCTCTGTTGTATTCCATTTCTCTTCTAAAAACATAGTAAGATTGATTTTGTTCCTTGAATTTTCAGTTTCTCTTTTATCCCAAATGCACTGTAGAACTTTACCTACATATGTGTGATTTCAGATTTATATAGCAGCATGTCTCAGCCACTTCAGCATTCTATGCTTTGGCTTCTTCTTATGTCCAGTCGTACTTGCAAATATATTTTGCCGGTAGTTTTGGTTTTTATCTTCCTCATACAAACTCAGCCTCCTTTGTTTCTGGCTCTCTTACTCTGTTATTTAAGGTAATGCAGGATGTCAGTAGAGCAGTATTTATTGTGCACATCCTCTTTTACTTGTTCTTTCACAACCTTTAAATTACATAATTCTTTATTACTTTGCTTTAACCTGGCTTTTGGAAAGGGTTGATTCCATGTGTATCTCAAACTGATGCAATATGGATCAGTGATATCTCAGCCTTTTCTCTGCCAAGCCTTATTTTAAACAGCAAAACATCTTGATTGTTTTTCCTTCTAGTCATGAATCAAAGGAGAATTTTTAGATTTCTCTCTGAAGCTGAATCTCCCTGTAAACAGTTGATGTAATAGAGCATTTTGCCAGGCTTCCTTCTGTGGTACTTTGTGCTGCTCATGGATTTCTAAAATGGAAATTAGCGGCTTGTTGCTGCTCATCTGAATTTACAATATCATATTCCTAGGTGCTCTTTAAAATATAGATTTCCTCTATGTTTCCAAATGTTTCCTCTTGATTTCTACCCGTACCCCTCATCTCAGGCCATACAGTGTATTCAGTTCTTTTCAAATCTAGCATTTAGGGACTTCTGAGGGAAGCTCATAAGAAACCTCCTCTGAACACTTTAGATAAAGTTATATTGAGAATATTGTCATGATTTTTAAAATCAATGCAGTAATGGGACATGGGATGGGGGGCTGTTGAAGTGTATTTAGGGAATCTCATGGGATTCAGAGGATGGCTGATATCCAGATAAAACTTCGTCTGGTCAGGGAGGAGTTGAACAACTTTTTGTGTTTTCCTTAGTTCAAGCTGACATGAGAAGAAACACCCAACCATCAGATGCCAGGGACACAGGGTAAGCTGGCAGTGGGCTTGAGGGGAGGGATAGGGCACCCACCAAATTGTAAATTAAAC
The DNA here is from genome assembly GCA_013397935.1 of Dasyornis broadbenti. Lineage (NCBI taxonomy): Eukaryota > Metazoa > Chordata > Aves > Passeriformes > Dasyornithidae > Dasyornis > Dasyornis broadbenti. The sequence continues at coordinate 1,960,844 of VZRN01001189.1, forward strand.
ATGAAGACCATCCAGGGCAGGTGTATTTGACAGCTGGTTACAATCTCTCCCTGTTCTCTTCTGCGAGTTCAAGGTGCTATAAAAACGAGAGGAGCTTTAATGTTTTGAGGTATCAGTCTTGGAGGATTAGATGTGGTAGAGAAGATCCTCACATCTTGGTGGAGTTATTCTATATGTCCACATCACTTGAAGCAGGAGATCTACATCTTCAGGGAATTGTATTTTAGTGAAAGGGTCACGTAGCATCTGGATTTCAATGTAGTCTGAACTTCTCTGTCATAGTTTTGAGCACAGAAGAGGTGTTCTCCTTTGAGGAAAGCTGTGAAATCTTGATGGTTTTCAATCTTACACTGAAACTCATTTAAAAATACAGCTTTTTTACTTTTCAAATCTAAAATATACTAATAATTACAGACTAAAAATAGCACTTGAGAACCTATTCTATTAGGAGATTGACATTTCTTATAAGTTGGTTTTCATAAGGTGTACTTGGTTTTTAGCAATTATGACTCACTTGTAGTTTTGTCAGTCGGACTGGAAAGAGTTCAGGACATGTTTTAATATTATGTAGAAAATAAGGCTGGACTGAGGTGGAAAACATTTTGGCTGACAGAATTGACAAGGAGCTTTGGAAAAATAAGTAATGTTGGTGAATGGGCTGTTTTGCTTCATCAGATACAATAGGGAAATCCACTGAATTATTTTGAATCCATTAAATTACATTGACTATTTCAAACTTCTTATTGATGTCATTTAAAGGATCATGAATTCAATAGTCACATTTTTGTCACATTACATTTTTCTAGAATAACAATCTGATTTCTGTAAATGTAAAAATAGAGACAACTATTCACAAATTTCTTTGAATAATTAGCGGAGAGTTCATACGATAAAGGAGATAAAAGAGAATTCTTTTTTAAAGAGGTTTTCAGATTGTAATAAAATTTGCTATATGCAGTCTAAGAGGTCAATATCTTACTTGCATTATCTTGCTTGGCAAGTGATGATAAATGAAAAATAATGTTAGATAGGAAATTCTGAGAAGAAATGTAAAATGTTTTGTTAGATAATCTGTGTCATCATGTATTTCATTTTTTCAGAGTAAAATAAATGGTGTTTTTGACATGTAATAAAGTGTAGCTTATATATTAAAACATAGGGGTGTTGTAGACAGACTGATGTGTCGTCGTAGCAACTTGGGGAAATCTGTATATATCTGAATAATCTGTAAGTTTAAAACAAAATAATTGGCAGATTTGTATAAATTTCAGTATAACCTGTTGTGATGCATTTGGATGAGTTTTCTGTCCTTCCTTAATACCTGAGCAGAAGGTGTAGCTTTCTAGGGGATTAGTGACAGATACAATCGATGGAGCTAAACAGGATGTACTTGTTCATCCTGGCTGGGGCCAGGGCTTCAGTTGTCTTCTGCTCCCACTTGGTAGCTGTGGGATATGTTCAGCACTTTAACTTTTGTGCAGTTTAGTCACTGTTACCATGAGATAGCAATGTGATCTGATTTTTATGTGATAGTAAGTAAGAAAGATAAGTGCTGTTAGAGCAGCATTTAGTCTCCAACTAAGATGTCCTGTCTGGATACTAAAACCATATGGCAATATCCATCAAATGAATGTTCCAAATCCTCTGATTACTATTTCCGTCTGTTTGGGGGCTCATATTGATGTTTGTGGTTTGGAGTTTGAGAAGAAAAGTCCTTCAGCAGGGTCTGTGCATTTTCTTTAAACAAATCTGCTGAAATATGTTTGTGGTTTGAGCAGGGATGGGTGCTCTTAAAACAAAAAAGGAGGATTCTTCTGTGAGTAGAAGAGTTGTTAATGACTGAATAGAGCTGGTTGTTAGATGTAGTTATCAGATACAACTTAACTAGATCATATTGGCAGCAATCTTAATCTTGCAGAATTGATCTGTATCATCTGTAGAGCTGTGAGTTGTCCAAAGGAGAATCTGCCCAAATGCTGGACTTGCTCTGTGTAGCATTCACAGCTGAGCTGACATTTGCAAAGGAACTTGTCAGACCTATTTGGTATGTCTGCATTAAAAATATGTGTTCTTATATTCTTAATGACCTGTAAATACTTGATATGGGATGTTGTCAGTGTGGATGATTTACTCTAAACTGGAGGCTGCTTTTATCTGCAGATGTGAAAATTTTCTGTAATGACATAAAATTGTAGATTTGTTTCATGGAGGCAAAATACATTTCAGTTTTAAAGCTTGATGTTAGTGTTGTACCCAATGGGTGAATTTTTTTCGTAACAATAGGCAACAACAGGCATCAACAGGCATCAATTAATAAAGCAAGGAGAGAGGTGTTATCTGGGTACACTGGCATACTGTCAAGGGCAGTTTACATTGGAGTTAATGCATCTTGAAATAATAAATTAATAGCATATTTCATGGGTGAAAACACTTCCCAGTTTCAGTGTCGTTTAAATGAATGTTATTTTCAGTGAAGGTGAAGATGTGTATCTGAGGACACGTTTTAGGTTTGAAAGCAGAAGTTGTAAGAAACACTAAACCTTCATATATTATGTTATAAAGATGCAAAGCTGTGTTACATATAAAAAGTAATGTTTTCAGGATCTGCAGCTGCATGCTTGTAATAAATAGGAAAAAAGTTATATTTTTATTTCTGACCAAAATTCAGAAAATACAAGTTGTATTTTTCGTGTCTGGTTTTGGTGGGTTGTGGGAGTTTTTTAATTTGGTTTGGGTTTTTTTCTTAGTTTGTTTTGTGTAAAATTTTGGAGAATCTTATTTAATTATGTTTTCTGACTTCTAAAGCAGATCTAGAAGAAAATATCAATGAACATGAATTGGAGCCTTCACCTCCCAAAGGAAAAAGGAGGGGTCGTAAGGGAAAGCCAAGAAAAACAAATTTAAAAGGGCAATCAGAAGACACTAGATCCACGTCCTCACATGGCACAGATGAAATAGAAAGCAGTTCCTATGTAAGCAGTAAACATGCTAAACTTCTTAGAAGACAGAATTGCATATTTCTTCTCTGACATATAAGTTTTATTAAAATGTGCATTTGTCTGAGCCTCCAGCTGGTGGCCACAGGCTTTTTAAATTGCAACCTTATTTGTAACCCAGCAGTATGTTTTAGTAAAATGTTTTTCTTTCAGAGAGACAGGTCTCCCCACAGAAGCAGCCCCAGTGATACAAAACCTAAATGTGGATTCTGTCATGCAGGTGAAGAAGAAAATGAAGCTAGAGGAAAGCTTCATATATTTAATGCCAAAAAGGCTGCAGCACACTATAAGTGCATGGTAAGTAGCACTATTGTTGTTAACCAGTCTATTCTGTGAATTTTGTCTGAATTGCTATTTTGGATTTTAATACAATACCCTCACATGTAATTATGCATGAGTATTGTCTGTATGCTGATGATCTCCATAAGCACTGAAGTGTTGCAAAGTGAGCAATTCATTTATTTTCACTGCAGGCAATATGAATAAAAGTTGGCTTCATGCTAAGAGATGGAATTAGCTCAGGGAGACTCTTTAGCTTATTAAAAATGCTCCCTTAGCGTTTAAATGCATATGAAGTATTTAAAAAGGAAAACAGAAAACAGTTCTAACTAAAAAAATCTGCTCCAAAAATAAAATGACTTCACAGGCATTCAAGCACAATCTGAGAAGAATCCACAAACTTCATTAATTTTCTAACCTGTGGATTCAGGCTGTGTGACTTAAGTAGAGTGTTGAATATATAAGTTCTAGAAAGCTCTTGCCTTCAGATGATCACATTTATAGAACTGTCAGCCTGAACGGCATCTAATTGCAATGAACATGAGCAGACAGTGCCATCTTTCATATCATTCATTCTGTCAGTGAGGTAGGGTTTTGAGTAACAAATTTCACCAGTTTATGTTGTACCTCAAAATGAATAAATAGTCCAGGCAATCTGTGGAGTACCATTGACTTTGTGTACCCAGCCTCACTAAACAGAGAGTTAGCGTGTGCCAGCAGCTTCGAGTTTTATTCTAGCAAAGTTCTTTGCTATTTTGTGGAACTGAACTTCAGTTTTAAGACAGTTAAAGCTGAATATACCAGGATGATGATGGAAGGGATGTCATCCATTGTTCTGTTCTCTGTTGTCATCCCTAAGGACTTCCCAGGGATATTGACATCAGGGTGTCATGAACCTGAATTATATATGTGTCACAGGGAAGGAAATGGAATATTCCTAAAAAGTTGAGTAGTGTAATTGACAGTGTTGCCCATTTGCTACTTACATATTTTTATCCTGTCATTATTTCTCATCTACTCCTCTGTCTTTTGAAATACATTTCTCCAAGGCAACAACTGTAATTAAAGCAGTCAGGTGGGGATCAGAAGGAATACTTTGATTACTAAGTGTAGGGTTTTTCGTACTTTGTTGGTAAAGCACATGCTGTCTGAGATCACAAAACAGGATGTTCAGTGCTCAGTTATTCCTGCACAGAAAAATTTCCAATCATGTTGGTGATCTGACATTATTTTGACTTTCTTGTTTTACAGTTGTTCTCTTCTGGCACTGTCCAGCTAACAACAACTTCAAGGGCAGAGTTTGGTGATTTTGATATCAAAACTGTACTTCAAGAAATCAAGAGAGGAAAAAGAATGGTATGTACCTGCAGAATGTGGTGAATGTGTTAGTGAAGTTGTATGTAGCTCTGCCTCCCTCCTTTTGTGGAACAATCTTTTCCATCTATTTCTAAACACAAAAATAAAATACATTGTTACTTGTGGGAAAGGCAGCCAGATAGGAATCACCTTAATATTAGTGGTGTTTGGGCATGTGGTATTTGGAATTCTTTATGACAATGTACATAGTTGTTATTATCATAGAATCATATGATTCATATTAGCTGTGCTGTAACTAACAGCTTTGGACCTGTGTTACTAAAAACACACTATGTGAAGCTGCACATGAAATTAGAGAATATGCAGTCCTTGCAGTGAATATATTCTCTAACATTGGAAACAAACCACTATTTCCAACTTGTGGTGTTTTAGTAGGAAAACATATTAAGGTCTCAAAGATGGGAATGTTGATAAAACATCACCCTGTATTTTATTAAAATTCAGGATGTTTTTGAAGTGCTAAGAAATTTATGGGGGATCAGGGAGAGAACAAACAACTAGCAATATTGTTCTTGAAAAAAGTAATTTAAGACTATATATTAGCATACTAACTTCAGCAGCAATAAATGACCTTGGAAATGCAATAACATGTATTGCAATCATGTAGCAATTTTCTATGCAAAAGACAGGTACATCCTAGTGTTCATATTTGAATGGATTGGTATTTTATAGTTTCTTGTTTACCATATCTTTGATTAACTTTTCATTGGAATGATGATCTGCCAGAGGAATTACTCTGTTCCAAATTTTAGCCATAAATATGAGGAACACTAAACTGAATATTAAGAGACAAAAGACTGAGAGGCTGAACGTTGCTATTCTGTTCTTTCCCCTGCACAGAAATGCACACTCTGCAGCCAGCCTGGTGCTACTATTGGGTGTGAAATCAAAGCCTGCATAAAAACATACCATTACCACTGTGGAGTAGAAGACAAAGCTAAATACATTGAGAATATGTCACGAGGAATTTATAAGTAAGGACCAGTGTAATTGTGGAATCTGTTATGAAAGTAAAGATATTTCATGACACTTTTTCTGCCTAACTTGGCTAGTCAGTATGTTATTAAAAAGGATTCTATTATTTCATTTAATATGGTATTTTTAAGTAATCGTTGACTTTACCAAATATCTCAGTTACTCTGCTAATTTAAAATTTCTGTAGTGTTGTAATATAAAAAATGATAAAATTATTTGACTTGTTATATTTTCCTTCTCCAGTAATCTGTAATTTAGATCAAGAAAATTGATGTCATGATTCCTCCATATTAATGTGTTTGTAGCTTCCTTCTGGGGCATTTTGGACCCCGTAACTTTCCATCCTTCCTGAAGAGCTGTAACTTGGCTGCAGCTGAGTTGCCACGCTGTGCCCACGAGAGGGCATTCACTGAGCAGTGTAGTGGCAGTTCTGGAAAACTGGGATTGGTCACAATTTTGTTGGCTACATTTGAACCTTATTTTCTTTTTTAGTTTAACTGATGCTTGACTGAAAACCATTAATGACTTAAAAGTTTGCAACTGACTTGTAGCACATTTCAAAACTAATTGAAAGGAAAGTCAGGTTTTAATGGATATTTTCAGTGTAAATCCTCACTGTTTCTTTTATTGTGCCAGACTGTATTGTAAAAACCATAGTGGAAATGATGAAAGAGATGAAGAGGATGAAGAAAGAGAAAGCAAAAGCCGTGGCAAATCAGGCACTGACCATAATGACATTCCTCAGCAGCAGCTCAATGGAAACTAGGTATGGAAGTTACTCCTGACAGATCTGTTACCAAGACTGAAACGCAATATACAATTAATGTAGTTTATTGCAGTGAAGTATTTAAATCTAGTATATGCAGAGTACTTTTTATTGGCATACTGTAGAAGAATGGGGAGGATTTGTTGTTTTTTAAATCCAGCTGACTTTGTAACAGTGTAAGAAGGGAGGCCATCATTTCTATTGCTAAATGTAGATGTAATGTCAGAGCTGCGAAATGCTTTTCTGTATGAGTTGAAATTTACTATTGTTTTCATCATTTTTTAAACAGGTTCAAGGGACAGAGTTATAGAACTGGGAATGGCTAAGACATCATAACTACTAATTCTTTTAAATTGTTTTCTAAAAATCAGAAAAGGGTTAGTAACTTTTAACTACCCAACTCTGTTAGAAATTTCATTGAACTGCCTGAAACGTTCATGTGTGTGAGCCTTCAGTAAGTGGCAGAGTTTTACATGTCAATATTATGTAGTTTGTAGTCTGCAGTGTCTGGAAAAAAATGAAACACTATATAAATGATATGTAATATGTACAGTGTCAAAAGTTAAGGCAGACATTGAAATGAAGTAAGATCTATATTTCTGGACTGAATAAAAACCTTAAGATTTGGAATGTGTAAGTTGTTTAGTGGATTCACGCAATGAGGGAAGGTCTTAGCTAGTTTAATTAACAACATGGACTAGTCCGTGGTGGCAACGAGCTGGTACTTTGTGAATTTTGCATTTTCTTCCTGCACAAGTTCTGGAGGCTGTACATGGGAAAACCACGCTGTTTTTGCTTGGGAAGCACCCAGTAGGAAAGGACTCGGTGTACACGAAGCACGCTTGAACATTTCAGGTTGTTCCTGTTGTGATTGCTCATTCCGCCCGGCATTGTTTGCGGGAGATTTACTTGAGCAGCTGTTGGTTCTGAGCTGTGAGCTTTAGAACTCATGCCAAAGGGCTGTAGTTCGCATTCTTTCCCCAACGACCCACCTCTCTCTGTGTCCTGATTTACAATGAACACTTCACCAAGTGTGATTAAAACCTTACTAGACAAATGTTTGGACTTTGCAGCCCAATCTCTTTTACTTCAGAGAGTTACAACTCTTAACTCAACGGAATTTAGCCACCATATCTGACATCCATACCTCAGGTGTTCTCTGTTGTGTGGAACACTTCATGTTTTGTCAAGAATATGCATAAAGGTCCCATATTCTGTAAGAAGAATGAGGAAACAACCATTTTTGCTAGATTGGTATTTATTTTTTAATCATGTGACCACTATATGAGAAACTTCGCGAATCATCCTTGCTGTTTTAGTGATTTTTTTCCTCTCTGTCAAGTCAACAATCACATCATGGAATTCTATTTGCTAGAATTTGATGTTCCTTTAGGGAATGATCAGATCTAGGCTATACCAAACCTAACAAAACAGTCCTCTGACTGCTTTCAAAACACCTTGTCATTTCTAATGGCTACTGGCTTCTTCAATTGGTCTGTTAAAGCACATCCTCAGATGTACATAAATAAAACCAAAAAGCTGAATCTAGTCCACGTTTGTCTGTTGCTACCACATCACCTTATTTTTTGTTTAGGGTTTTGATTTGTTTCACTCTGAACTCCCCACAAAACGTATGGATTTGAAGGAAGGAAACAAGCAAAAGACACTGATTTGACTATAAACTGCTACAGTTCTTCTGTGATTGGTATTGCAAAAACAGTTCATTTGTAACATGAGTTTCTGTAGCATTTTTTACTTGTATTTTTAAAAGATTTAACGTGTGTCATTTGTCTTCTTACGCATTCCCTTAATGTCTTGAGGGACTCAATTACTGTATATTGGCATTTCTAACATTTTACCTGTTAGAATTCAATCAATTCTGTTTGCTTTCCTGGAGAATAATGCCGTTTGGAAAGAAATGTTGCTGTGTACAGAAAATACTCAGTTACTGCTCTAAACATGATGCCATTGATCATTTTTATTTTGTATTTGTAACTTTCAAAATTAAAAGCGTGACTTGAATTGCAATGACAGATCGATTATTGAAATTGTCTATCAAGGTGTTTTGTTTCTCCTAGAATATGAGCATTTTTCAGCCACTCAGAACAGTTTTAGAATGCAAAATAGCATCCTTCAATATTTAAACTACTTCAATTTGTGCCTCAGACATGGCCCTCCCATGGAAAAAAGGCACTTTGTTTGCAGCTACTGTATTTAACTAAGTTTGCATGGGGTAGATCTGCCAGCATACTGACTGTACTTGAGACTGAGCTCTAACTCATTGTGTGTCAGTGGCTTAGTATAATATTCGGTCCAATAATTCACCTGTTATGGATAAATTACCCCATTCCACACCTCAGAGAACCAGAACAGCACTTTACCTTCAGGTAGCAGAAAAGTGAGTGGCTGGTTTTACCCTGTTACCCGTGTGCTAAAGTGGCCTGGTGAAACTGTCATCAATTCAGAATTCATGGAAGCGAAGTGAAAAGCAAAAACCTTTTCTTACAAGCCTCAAATTTGTCATAACTGACTTCAACTCATGTATGCTGGGTAAAAGTGCCTTACAATGTAAAAATTGTATTTATATGTTCCCAAGTAGCATCACCTGCTGGGGAGTAATTCTGTCGTGGTGTTAATATTTAGAAGAAATGTACCTCAGCAGTGTATTTACTGTACATCTCTTACGTCCTTAATTGTAGTTTTAAAAAGCATGACAATGTATGATAGTATACAACATTTACATCATTTTTTTTAAAGACAAAATACTGCCATTACTGTCTTTTTATGTGTATTTTAGCTTGGAATTTCAGACAGTCTGTCTGAATTTTTGGGGGTTTGTTTTTTGTTTCTTTTTTTTTTTTTTTTTTTTGGTAAAGCAATGTAATCTTTGCAAGCATATATGGAGGATTATTCTGGAGCATCTACTGCCTTCCCAGAAATGTTAGAAGTAATGAAAGTGCTCTATAGGTGAACTAGGTATGTTTAAATTAGCTAGTTAAATGAATACAGTCAATTCATTACTGAGGTGTTTTTTTTTTACTAGGCACCTTCTGCTTTCATCTCACAATCAGAGAATTCAACATCATAAATTCAACAAAACTTGTCTTAAAAAACTGGTTTCACTTTATTTAATTATTTTTATTTTTATTATTGTTACTTTTTGCCTTTGGGCATTTCTTTTGCTCACAAGAAGATTGTGTGCTGTTTAAGATGCCTGGAACCCTCTGAGAAGGGACGTTTCTCCCCAGCTCCCTACACCTCTCCATTAAGAGATCTCCCCAACTCACCGTGTCTCTGTGGTCTCACAGATCTGTGGTTGTGCAGTTCCCACAGGGACTGTACCAAGAAAGGATAACAAGATAAACAAGGGTACTGTTGAAGTATCTTGAGGATACAGCTGGTGCAATGCCAGAGTCCCAAGGCGTGATCAAACCCCGTAGCAGTGGGCTGTGCTGTCCCTCCATTTCAGGGGAGGGGAAAAGGCCGGTTCAGTGCCAGTGCAGCTCCCTAGCATGAGGTGAGCAGAAGATATACTCCTTCAGCAGGTGTTGATCCAGAGGAGGTTCTGTCGTAGGGCTCTGGTAGGAGTCACACCTACACTCCACAAAGTCTCAGCTTTAGGTACAAAGAGCTATGCTGATCTGCAGTGGTTTGAATCTGCCAAATCTGGCCCTAAAATGTAGTGTAACAGAAAAGTTTGCCTCTTAATCCTGCCTGTAGGAAAAAGAACCATGCTGAAATGGAGTGAAAAATGAAGAGGTGATCATCTATTTGAAATATCAGACTTATCTGGCAGGTGATAATCAGTGCATTCCAAAAATATTAATATGCTGAATCAGATTGACAAGAAAATTAATCCTCATTAGATGAAATTAATCTGAAGAGAACTGAAAGTACATGATAGCAATTAGTAACTCTTCCATGTCACCAGAATCAGATTCCACTATATTAGTGATGGAGGTGAAAAAAACAGAACACAGTCCTTGATTTATATACTTGGTGAAGCAGTTCCTATATGTGCATATGTATGCACAGCCATTAGTCAGCAGTGACATCTCAGCCCTTAACAAATCCTGGAGAGCTGTTGCTTGTCAGAAAGCACTCAGGCCAGCGTTTGCAGCTTTTGCTCTAGCATACATTTACATTAGGTATAAAGACAAGGAATGTATGGAAGAGGGTAAATGCATTCCTATCTACAATGTTATGTATATTTTGTTCCTGTTATATTGGCTTTACTTCCAAAGTTGTAGTTTGCAGTATTAGTTTCTTTTTATTGGTATCCTTGCATATATATATTCAATAAATGACTTATGAATTTCATGTTTGCATATCTGTCCTTCTTCCAAAAGTATAACTTTTGAAACTGTCATTTTAATGCATAAATACAGTATTTCTTGCTGAGGTTATAGGCTCAGGAAAATACTACCAGGAGAGAGGTAAGAAGGCATCATACTTCTGTTGTGGCGCTCTGTGGTAACTCTGCGTGTTTGTGCTCCTGACTGCACTGGGTAAGCTGCTTTGGATTTACCACTGCTTAATGTGAAGTGACTAACTTGCTGGAGGTTCCCTTTCTCACCTTTCAAGAACTCTGTTTTGTTTTTTTTTCCCAAGAGTGAATTAATTTAGACTAAGAGACCAAGGGAATACAGAGTTTGTCTTGGTTTCAGCTGGGACAGAGTTAATTTTCTTCTAGTAGCTGGCACAGTGCTGTGTTTTGGATTCAGTGTAAGAATACAGTTGATAGCACACTGATGGTTTAGTTGTTGCTAAGTAGTGTTTATACTAAGTCAAGGACTTTTCAGCTTCTCATGGCTGGAGGACACAAGAAATTGGGAGGGCATGGAAGCCAGGACAGCTGACCCAAAGGGATATTCCCTACCATATGGTGTCATAAACTGGAGGGAAAGCTGGCTGGGGCTGCTGCTCGGGAACTGGTTGGCCATGCATCAGCATGTGGTGAGAGTTGCACTGTGCATCACCTGTTTTGTATATTCTAATTCTTTTATCATTATTATTATCATTATCATCATTATTTACATCCTTTTCTGCCCCATTAAACTGTGCTTATCTCAACCTGTGTGTTTTCTCACTTTAACTCTTCCAGTTCTCTCCCCCATAGCTGGGAAGAGCAGTGGGAGAGCAGCTCTGCAGGGCTGAGTTGCCAGCTGGGGCTCCATGACAGTGCATGTTAGTCACACTGCACACGAGCAGCTGCATCCAGGATGCATCCAGGAAAAACAGAAATGTAACATAAGATATTAATAAAGCAAAGGATCACTTGAAAATCACTGGATTTGTCCAAATATGTAAATACCTAGAGTGGGACAGTGATACCTTTCAGCGAGTTTAGAGTATTGAGAAATGTGCTGGGAAAACTCCATAGGAGGAAGGGCACTGTTGCCCTATTGATGAAGATTTTATTAGTTTGTCGTCATTTTAAACGAGTTGATTTAATGATCGTAGTAGGTAATTACTGTGACCTGAGAACAATCATATCCCGTCTACAAAGACTTGTGTCAGGAAAAAATTGTCAAGCATCATCTTCAATTAGGAGTTGCCAAATGATCGGGTCCTGTTGATGAAGTCATAGAATCATAGAATATCCTGAGTTGGAAGGGACCCACAAGGATCATCGAGTCCAGCTTCTAGCCCTGCACAGGACAACCCCAGAGTGTAATTATTGATCCTGTGATCCACAGCCATCTTTGCGAAGGTTTCCTGAAAAGGCTGTTTAAGATTTCTATTAGCAAAGCTGATGTTGGGAGTAGTTTAATCACATGGATTTTGATGCCATGGAAATTATTACTGGATGCATGTTTACTTTATTTGCTGGATTTTTTTTGTGATTTAATCCAGTCACCTGACAGCTTTGAAGCAAGTGCAGGATATTGTGGTATAGCCTTCTCTGTTTCATGGAAGTGATTTCTCACTGGAGTAGCTGGACACTGAAATCTTCTAGCAGTGGAGGGGGGACTCAGGCACAGGAGGAAAAGACTTTCATTGTGCCTGTGTTGTGTGATATCAGGGCAGAGCAGTGAATGCTTTGAGTGCTCTCAGGTCCTCACTTAAACAAGCTCTGCTTCCTCTGCTGTGTGTAAGGGATTGCAGCACAAGCACAACAACTGGAGTTGTCCTTGTGCCTAAGTCAGACACCTCATATGGTAAATCACTTCCCAGCATTAGAGACAAAATGGTTGCTATAACCTCTGATGGCTCAGCTTGTCTCTGCTTCCTCCTGCCTGCTGAGAACTCGGGGTCAATAGTTTAAACTGGAAAATTAATGGAAAAGGGAAATTTATCAGTAACTTATCAGTGAGCTTCTAAAAGAAAGATGAAATTTTGTTAATCTGCACTAAGTTAACAAGCTCCTTGAGCAGAGGAGAAACAGTGAGCACAGCTTTATTTTAAGTGTCTCTAATGACTATGTAAGATAGCAGGGAAATGTGGTCTGACATCAATTTAAAAGTAAGATTATAAAAACTGTTTGGAAAACCCTACTCAGAGTAATTATTAAAAATTCACACTGCAGGGAGGTATTTTCATTAACAACTTGGATAGCATAGGCTGATTAAATTGTAGGGAGCACCACACTTGAGCTAACTACTGACTGAGCTGAAGACAAATAAAATTCAAAGTGAACTTGACAACTTCAAAAGAGTTAACGTGATGCAGTAAGTCCAGCAGTGGATTTGACAAATGCGTGTTTGTACACTTCAGCAGAAGCTGCGATCAGCTGAACAAATGCAGGATGGGACAGGACAGGCTGCTATGGTAGCAGTTGTGCAGAAGAGTTCTGAGGTTATAGCCAGTCACCAGCTGAACATGATTCAACAGCATCCTGTTCCTGAAAAAAACCCAAATGTTGCTGTGGAATGTATGAACAGGAATGTAATCTGTAAGATACATGGTGTGGTCCCTCTTCCTCGTGTAGCAGAAAGCCTTTGTTGGAACATGGTAGGTAGCTGTGGGCACTGCACTTCTGGAAAATGCAGATCAGCTGGAGATGGCTGGAGAGAAGCAGTGAGAGGAGTGACAAGAGGGATGACTGGGCTGGTTTCAAGGTGATGGGAGAGGTGTTTTCAAATCAGAGGTAGATGCAAAGAAGGAAATAAACACTTTCCCCAACTGCTGCAGGTAGGACAAGAAAAATAGATTCTAGTGCAGCAGGAGACATCGAGCTGAGACATTCAAATGGGCAGCTGGTCTTAACAGCAGAACAGGAGAGCTCTGGAATACCTTTCCTGGGCAGGCTGTGCAGTTTCTGGAATTTGAAATTTTAAAGGAAGAGTCGATGGGCATCGTATAGGGCTGGCACAGATGAGTTGAAGGTGCAGGGGGTAAGGGCAGTGCAGAGTTCACAGTTTGTACGCTGCCCTGTGACCCTCTCGCACTCAGGCCCATGAGGGAGACAGAGCTGCTCTGGAACCAGCACCGTGCTGGCAAAGCTCTGGAGCACAGCCTTGGGTCTCACAGCCATGTGTTTACTTTTTCATCCGTTCTTTTAAAATAGCTCTTGTGGTAATAACATCTGTGGGCACACTGGCAGAGTGGCCCACGTCTGCAGTGTTACTACAAACTTTCCGACACCACCCAGTGCAAGGCACTCTCCATGCTTCCATTTCAAATTTTTGGGAGTACTTCGGCTTTCAGAGTGAATGCATCCCACACTTTAAATGTACATTTTTGTTGTGTAAGAACAAACAAAGTGTCAGCAGTATTTTACATGAATGTGTGGGATTAGTGCACACAAACCACTTCTTAATTGTGTGTATATGTGCACTGGGACGATACAGAGTATGGAGTGGCTGATCTCTTGCCCAATTACTGTGGCAGGAATCTTAAACCTTTATCTGAATTTTTGCCAGAGATGGTATCTTACTTTGTTTAAACCAGGTTCTCTGTTTTTATTTTTCCTAAAACAACATTCCAGCTGAGAAGAAAGCAACCAGAGCTGGTGCTGCCCAGCTTTTCATACCCTGGGTAGACGTGCAGGTTGCTTGGCACACATGCAAGACCCAATTTCACACTACTGGCCAAAAGAAATTCCATATTCCTCTGCAAAGACTCCCATCAGGCTCTGTCTGCCAGTGAAGAGCATTTCAGAGGCTTGGGGCAGGGGAGGAACACCAAACCATACATTAAAAATAGGCTGATGCTGTGCAAACAGCTTTGCTGTGAACTTCCTTCTGGCAGGCAGCCATGCAGCTGCCCAAGAGTTTTAAGCCCAGATACCTCTTCAAAACAGAAAGTCACTGAAGTTAAGCACAGTTAGCAATGCTTTTAATCTTACTATTCCCTGCTGTGTTGTCTCAATTTCAGCTTCTTCCACAGTGCAGGTAGCTTATTCAGGATTTAGGGTCAATTTTTTTTTTAAACTTAAACTATACTTGAGACTGGCTCTGGCAATCCCTGGAGTCTGCAAAGTTCAAAGCAGGGAGGAGGTCTTTAATCTAAAACTGAAATGCTTAGGTGACACGTCCAAAAAGTGCTGTCCTGCTGAGTGAGAACTGCAGTAGCTGAGCTGCAGGTCTTAAAATTCTCCAAATTGCTGTTAACTAAACATCCTTAAATCCCAGTGTGCTGATATGAAATTGGAAAGTTGATTCCTTAAATAAGACTAAAAAAAGAATAAACACAAGACTCTGGGCAGTTAGACTGAATGACAGCAGTGATTCATTCAAGCATTGAAGCCTATGAGCTGTTTGAGTTTGCCATATTTTCCAGTGTTTTTGCTGCTTATTAGTGCCAACATTTTGCCCTGAAATAAATCACATCACATTCTTCTGTACATTTTGACTCTGAACACTGATGTTTCAGTTTCAGTACCAAGCTTCCTTCTTTCTTTCAACAGTTGCTGATTGTTTAGACATAACAAGATTCATGTTTTCTTCTATCATGATTTTATAGGAAGAATATTTTCCAAGGCTAATTAAATCTCTGGGTCATTTTCAGCTACGAAAATGATCAGGAATCACTGATAACACAGTAATTTTGCATGGCTGTTTTTTTCCCCTCTCAATTTTGTATTATCAAATAGTCAGTTTTTATTTGAATCCTCTGTATCCAATTATCTGGTTTGTGTAGCAATTAAACAGAAGATCAGTGTCATTGTGCTTTACATTCTCTTTAAACTCTCATCAAGAGCAGGACCACACTAGTCTAAGTTTGTAATTTAAGATACATTTGGCAGGGGTTCAAAGAGACAGGAGCCCTAGCCTGTCTCACTTCCCTTTGGAAAGCCTTTCTGATGCTGCCAAACAATATTTACACCAGCAGGGAACTGAGTTTTGGAAAACTTTTCCAGGCTCTGAAGAAACCAAGCAACCTGAGACTTTGATAAGCCTTGGTAAATTTAAAATCTCTTGATGCTATCACTGTGTAAAACTTGTATTAGCCCATCAGATACCACAGATTTACAATTTGAGGAATGAATTTCAGTTGAGAGATAAGAGCAGAGGTTTGGCAAAAAAAGTGTTATTTTGAGCAAAATTCTCCTATTGTCATCTCTGTTGAGCACTTTATGATGTCTTAAATTTCTGCAGCTACAGGTACAGGTGCTCTGTTCTGCAAGTACATGAACATACTGTTCACTAAGTCGGGTCAGTGTCTGCAGCCAGACAGCTTTAAAAAGCATCAAGCTTATTTCTTTTTCTGGGACCTTCAGCTTTCTAGCTGTCTGGAGGGAGAGTTCAGGTGAGGTCCTGTTTTCTCTGTCCTAGAAGGAAGGTTGTTTTCTCTCATTGCTATGGGTCTGGCAGTCCTTTGAGAGCAGTTCTCTCCTTTCCCACCCCTGTTTCATGGGGCTTTTGGAGGACAGATTTCTGAAGGGGCTTTCCACTGGCTCAAGCAGGATTCTGGGTGGGTCACAGTAGGAATTCTAGCTCCTACTGCCTGGTCGTTTAGCTTGGAACTCTAAAAATTCATTTATTTTCCCTTTTAAATATAAACAGAGTTCTAAAAGCACTCTTCAACTGAACTGTTAGACTCTGTCCTTGCCAGGCATTTCACCCAGTCTTGCACCCTTAACACAAATCCAGATTCATGTCAAGGTTTACTCCTAGAACACCATTTCATATTTGAGGATCTGAATTACAATCTTGCCAGCTCGTACCACACAACTCAAGACTTGCAAAGGAGAGGGGAGTCCTGAAGTGCAGTTCCCTCCAGCCTGGTGTTTGTGTCTTATCTTCACTTCCCTTGTAATCTGCCCAGAGAAGATTTCTGAGATACTTGAATGGCTGCCAGGATCTGCATAGGAGGCAGGGGCCTTGGCATGTGAGCCCTGACACCTGATGCTTAGTGTGCATTGAGGCAGTGCCAGCTGGATCCGCCAGCCCTGGCGAGTTGCAGCCCTTCTGTTCTGTCAGCGAGTTACCTGATCAGGCTGCTGCCTGTGCTCTGTGCTGCTCTTCTTCCTGCTTCTCTCGTGTTGCTCAAACAGCCTTGCCACTGCCTCCTCCCTTCTCTCAAGTTTCTGTTCTCACATCTGTTGGCGTCTTTGTCCATGCTGTTGTCAACAGGCTCCAGGTTTTTTGGTTTTTTTTTTTTTAATCAATCCTTGTGCCTGGCTCACCTGTGTGTGGCTGTACAGACCCCTCAGACATGTGACACAGCAAGTGTTTTACAGCTTTTTAGAAATGTTCCTGGGATTCGCAGGCAGCTCCTGCACTCAGGTGCCTGGTGAAAGCAGATTAACGTGATCCCTCTCCTGAAAACAACTGAGCAAGGGGGAGAACCCCACAACTCTCCTCCCTCAATCCCCCTTCCCTAGTGGGGAGGACCTGCCAGCACCAACCACCTGCATTTGGAGTAGTCCAGCCTTCCCTCAGGCTTCAGTGAAAGGTGTGAGCTTCCAGTGCAGATATCCCAGGCTGAAGTCCTGCTGCAGGGTTCTCTTGGTTTCTTGCTTCATGCTTCCTTGAGCAGTGACTGAAAACATTGAGGCTGTGGTAACAAAGTTGTTGGCTAATACAAGCTGCTGGACTTTAGCAAGAGCACTTTCCATGCACAGCCCATCTCCAAGAAGTCCTTTACTCCTGTGTAGCCCTGGCAGTTTGCTGCACATGCATGTTGCGATGTGGACATCTGTCCTCTCCTATACTCCCAGAGACCATTTAATTTTGAGAAAACCAGCAGGGTAACATGGCTGCCATCAGTAACATTAATTTTGGTAGAGTTTACACTGAAATGTGCTACACAGAGGATTTTGGGTCACTCAGGTATCTTGATGCAAGTGCTGCTGAATGAGAGCAGAAGAAGAGGTTCTCTTGGAGAAAATGTGCTTCTCACTATTCCTTGCTGCACAGCAAAGGAAGGAATCTGATTTTTGTAACTGCCATGGCCCTGCTCTTTGTTCTGCTTTGCTGTTGCAAGGGACTGCTGGGGACCTCAGGTGACTCCTTGAGGGTGGGAAGAGCCGTGCGTGCAGTCAATGGAGGTGTGGGAGGAGTGGAAGGAGGTCAGCCTAGGCTTTACGGTGTCCTCGCACGGGTTTGCGGCGCCACGTGACAGCGGCTGATAAACACTGGTGTCCCCCTCGTGTGTCAGCAGGGATGGTGCTCGTGCAGCAAAGGGTTGGTGCAGCAGCTCTGAAAGTGGCTCTGCAGCTGGTGCTGAGCTGTGGTTATGCTAAAGAACCTTCTTATTTTCTTACTCAGCAACTCCATCAGGCTGCACTGTCCAGTGAGTCAAGCTAAGCTTGGAAAACAGCCAATTCCAACAAAAGAAAAGAAAAATACCTTCCTGGTAGTTACATTGCTCAGGTTTCAACCCTTGTATCAGGACAGGTTCAAACAAACACAGTGTCCTTTGGGCGGGTCTCTGGATTTCAGGTGTGCCTTCCTCTCCATCCAAGCCACTTCTCACAGCTCTCCTGTGCCCAGGGAACAAGATCTCCAGAGAGCAGGGAGAGGAGCAAGCCCAAACCCCAGAGCTGCTGGGGGCAAGGTGTACCCCACACGTGCTTGGTCACGGCCGTGAGGCTGGGGCTACCCAAAGTCTTGTGTGCCTTCACGAGCACAAGGCCCCACAGCACTGGATTGTGCTTCAGGTCTGGCAGTGCTGAGCCCAGTGAGGGGATCTGCCTTTGCTTGTTTTGTGCCATTTTAAATAATCTTTGTTTCAGTTTCTGCAGGCCCTGGGATGAGCTGCCGCGGGCTGCCCCAAGGTCCTGCCCGTCGGGCAGGGCTCCGGGTGTCGGTGGGTGAGCGCAGTGCCAAGCGCTGGCCTCTCCACTCTGTTGTGACAGATGCCAGCGTCTGTCTGGTCCTGCTGAGCCAGGGCTGCTGGTATAATTCTTAACGGATGTTTGCAAACGAAAGCTGATAAATGCCATAAACACCAGCCCAAAGAGTGGCGTGGTCTGCAGCAATCTGGGCTGCTTTTCTCAGGATGGTTCACATTTTGTGATCAGCCACTGCTGAGTGTTTGTACTAATTGTGTAATTTTTGTGTCACTGACCCCTCCTTGGACTACTGAATAAAGTGCAAAATGTCTATAATTCCCCCAACCTCCAGCTTGGAGGGTGAAAACCGTTTTAGTGATAAAAAGAAGTTATCTACAGCTCCAGAGCAGTACATCAGTTCAGAGGTTTTGCTTATCTTAGTTTTGGCAAGTAAATTGTCACTTATTAGCTGGGCAGGGAAGGCAATCTTGATAAATTCTCATTATCCAGGAAGTCCCAGTCTTGAAACCACTAAATAGACAGGCACCACTTTCCAAAATCCATGGAGACTGTCACCACTGAGAATCACTGTGATAACAAATTTTCACAGGAATCGACAAGACAGAGAACAAGAACATTATTTTAAAAGGTATTTTGCAACGAAGAGCATCTATTACCTATTTCTTAGGAAGGGTGTGTCTCTTTTTAAATGATGTTTTGGTACATCTGGCTTCCTTTCCCTTTTGAAACACTTGGCTAGAAAAATAATTATATGCTATTTAAATTACTAGTCAGAGTGGAGAGATTTCTCTATAGCCATGATGAAGATGGAATGCTTGTTTGCTAAATTCACATTCTGGTGAATGCTCTCTATATCATTTAATCAGACATTCTTTTTTGGTTTTCCTCTTGATTAAAAATGGTGGTGCTCATCTCAGGACTGGCTTAATGTCCCCAGAACTCTCCGTTTTCCCCTATTTTGTCTGCACAGACAAATTTCTGATCACAAGGGAGTCCTGCTGGTCTAGTTAATCTGCTGAAAATTCGTTGTGCTCTTTGCTTTTTTTAGGAGACTTGTTTTGTGAAACAAAACCAGCAGATAAATTCTCCTAATTCCCTGTGAGTCACCCAGCAGCAATGGCAAAGCTGGGAGGGAAAAATGGGGAGAAGAGGGGGGGGAATTGGTGAATGGGCACTGACCTGAAGGTCTGACCCAGAGCACACCATTTCAGGTGTTTCCAGAAGATGAATGCTTAGTTATTACCTTCAGGTACCCCAACAATGGGGACATGTGGTTACCAAGAAAGGTTTTTAAAAGTCTGTTAACAAAATTATTTACAACTGGTGCTCACACAGGCCATGGTTCACTGGGCCGGAGCCCTGAGATACGCCTGGCTGGCAACAGAGGACAAAATAATTACAAAATCAAGAATCTACTTAGAGACAAAATGTTCTGCACATTTATTACATTATTTTGCCTTGTAAAAAGCTGTGTATACCAGAGAAAACTTTGGCTTTCCCACCTTATGCATCGTCCAGACAGAAAATGTGCAGGTATCTCTCACCCTGCCTTGCAAGCGTCAATGGCTTCATACCAGCAAGAGCAAAACTAGTCATCTACAAAATCCAGTGCTGATCTCAGCTAACCAACTTCCTGTAACATCATCAAATACTTCTGCTTTTGTAAATTTGTTTTTCCCTCCATAATGGCGTGCCAGCAGGATCAGGAATGCTTTGGATCTAGGAATGTGCTGTTTGGCAGGAGGAACAAAGAAATTGCTCAGCCAGAAGGGCAAAACAGGACTAATGGTTTTGTTTGCTGGGGAGAAACTGCATGGAAGTCAAGCCAACAACTCTTCCTTGCCATCAGAAAGGTGCTGTTGGATGCTACTTTTAATGGCAGACATTGATATTGATCATTAATGAGAAATGTCTTCAGTAACTAAAATAAAAGCAGATCCGGTAATACTTTTGATGTTGCAGAGTCTCTCCGCAGATATTGCCCACTAATGTCAGGCTCTCCCTGAACTTGACAGGGCAGCTGTTCTTCCCAGCCTTCTGGAAATAGTCCAGCTATGACACGTTCCTGATATCCCTTAGCTGCAGGGTGTGTTTCATTCTGCTGCTCCAGGCAACTTGATCAAGTTGCTCCAGGCAACTTGATAAAGGTTCCTTCCTCCCACTCCAGAGTTAACCCACCCAGACTGTAACAATACTGCACTCACTAGGGATCATGCCCATTTGCTTAGTTAAAATTTGCTTAAATTGGTTGTTTTGTACAAAGGAACAGCTAATTTGATTTCATTGTGTTTTCTGAGCCAACAGTAATAATGCTAGATACATATCAGAGGGTGATTGCTACAGCTCTTTATGAATAAAGTTATTTTTAAGAATCATTATCCTTTTCTCGACACCAAGATTTATGCAGCATAAAATAAAACTTGGTTTCACCACTTAGAGAAAGAAGTGGAAAGACTTCAGCTGCTACATAAGATAAGAAATCATTAATTTCCACTTGCACTGTTGTACTGTCCTTAACTCCACACCTACTGGAAGAGCTGACACTTTTTTTTCTTTCTCTGATTTGAGACCACTGGAACTATCCATGCTTTTGTACTATTTTACATCTGTCTCCAGCCCCTCTAGCCCCTCCATGGATTTGAACACCTGATGGATGTACATCCCTGTCCCTGGTTCTGGAATGACAGCAGTTACCCACCCTCTTCCCTCTGGACACAGGAGTCACACAAGCACAGAATCAGTGCGATTGGAAAAAAACTCTGAGATCGAGTCCAACCTATGGCCCAACGCCACCTTGTCAACCAGACCATGGCACCGAGTGCCACATCCAGTCTTTCCTTAAACACCTCCAGGGATGGTGACTCCACCAGCTCCCTGGGCAGCCCGTTCCAATGTACAATCACCCTTTCTATGAAGAAATTACTCCTAATGCCCAACCTAAACTTTCCCTTAAGACTATGTCCCCTTGTCCGGTTACTGGTTCCCTGGGACACAAGCCTGACTCCAACCTGGCTACACCCTCCTGTCGGGGAGTTGTACAGAGAGATAAAATCACCTCTGAGCCTCCTTTTCTCCAGGTTGAACACCCCAAGCTCCCTCAGCCGCTCCTCATCACACTTGTGTTCCAGACCCTTCCCCAGCTCTGTTGCCCTTCTCTGTTCTCGTTCCAGCACCTCAATGTCCTTCCCGAACTGAGGGGCCCAGAACTGGACACAGCACTGTCACCTTCCCATGTCATCCCGAGGGGAGGGCAACGCACATCGTGCTGTGGAGGGGAGGATCAACTCTCAGGACCCAAGAGTGGGGATGTGGGAAAGCGCAGGGACACCTGCACCCTGCAGGGATGGAGACAGCCCCGCCGAGGCAACGGCTCCGGTGATGTGTCCCCTCTCGCCTGCACACCCACGCTGAGGGCGGCGCCGCCGCGGCCATGTTGAGGGCGGGGAGCGTGGAGGGCGCGGAGGCGGCGCCGGGGCCGCTGCGGGCGCGGCGCCTCCCGTTCCTATCGCCCGCTGCAGCCGCCGCCGCTGCCGCTCCTGTCGCTCCCGGCGCCCGCTCCCGCCGCTCTGAGCCGCCCGCAGCCGCCGCCGGCGGGGCCGCGCTCCATGGCGACCCCCAGCCCCTGCATCGTGGTGAGTGCGGGGGCTGCCGCCCGCGGGACGGGGGATGCCGGGCGCCGGGGCCGCTGTACCCTGCCTGCTCCCCAGAGTACGGTGATCTGTGAGAGAACGCGGCGGGTGGCGTGGCGTGGCGTGGCGTATCGTGTGTTGTGTCGTGTCGTGTCGCGTCCCTCGGCGCCGGGAGCCGCCGCCCTGCGGAGTCACCTTGAGGGCAGTCCCGGCCTCCCGGCGCCGGGCCCGGGGTTGCTCGTCCCTGCCCTCGCCACCCCCGGCCGGGTGCGTCCCTTCTCGGAGCGGCCGCGAGTCCCTCGGGGTGGGATCCAGGGGGATCCGGAGCCCGAGGGCGGCGGGCACAGCCGGCGTTGGCGCCTCCGAAGCGAAGGTGGAAGAACTTCCCCCAGTGCCGCACAACTTCCTATTCCTGTTGCTGTTCGCGGCATGCGGGAGGCTCCGGTCGGGAGAACCCCACGTGTGTGAGCTGGTTCTGGTCCTGCAGGAGCATCGTCCTTTATATTTTTGCGTAGTTGCCGCATCTGCTAAGGCGCTTAATGGTCATTTTTATTAATCTTTTTAAAGCCAGTGCCACTGCTGATGAAGTGCGTGCGGTGTCTGATGGCCGAGAGCTGTGACGGCCGCGAGGTTGCGACAGTAAATCCCTGCAGTCCATAAAAAACTGAGGAAAGGGTCCATTCCCTGCCAGATGCAGAAAGGAAGGTTTAGTAGACACGCTGGATATAACGATGGGTGTGACCAAAGGAAAACACCATGAGTTTTGGGAGAGATCTGCCTTGTTTCTTAAAATAGCAGCTTGCTGTGGACTGCAGGGACCATGAGCTCGAGCTGTGTGCGTGTAGCTCACACAAGGTCCGTTTTGGATGGAAGGGTGGAATAGTAATGAAGTTCCCCAGGTGAAATACTCATTAAAGATTGCTAAACAAAAACCCCATGTAAACAGTTGGCTGATCACTGGCAGGTAAGTGTTTCAACAGACACCAAAATAAGATGAGTCCTGCAAGGGTAGTGGTAGCCAAAAGGAATACTTAAAAATGCCTGCCCTGGTGAACTGTCAGCACTAACCTTCTGTTTTCCATCTGAAATTCTTTTTCACATAGTAGCATTCAGCTACATAACCAGAGAGTGAAGTAATTAAAAAAACACGTTGTCATTTTCAAGCTGCAGCAGGGTTAGGGGTTCAAGAAAGACTCTGCTTGATGTGACAGTGTGCCCTGAACCTCAGCAGTGTTTGGTATCATTATGTACATATGCTAATCCCTTGTCCTAATTAATATGCACTTGCCAGTGTTGCAGGCTCTTTCATACAGGGAGTTTGCCTGTGTGGAACAGGTTGCTGAAAGCTTTTATTTCAGATTCTGAATGATCTCAAACCTCCCTGTTCCAGAAATGGTGGTCAGATCAGACCTGCTTCACAGCAATGTAACTTGTCGTGCTCACGGAGCTCTCTTGTCTAGTCCAGCAAACTGGCTCAGGTGTTTTGTTGTGATCGGGTGTTGTGGAGATTTGGAAGGTGTCCATGTCAGAACCTCTGCTTGCTTAATTGCAGATGCAGGTTTTGCATTACACTAGGAAAATCAAAGGGATTAAAAAGCTTGATTATTTTTTAAATGGAATATAGAATTTCACTGAGGTGTAATAACTTCACTTTCCTCCTTTCTGACGGAGGAGAATGTTGTAGAACTTTCTTTCACACATTGCATTGCATAACAACTCATGGTATTTCAAGTAACCCTTGTGAACTCTTAGATTACACTTTGTGCTGTGTTCAGTGTGACTGATGTTTTTAGAGAGGGGCAATGTAAGGTGGTTCTGGTGTGCATTGTGGGGTTGACAGGTTTTACTCATGGGTTTGGTAGTTTTCACTGAATAAAGCAAAGCACTTGGAAGTTTCTCAGCACAGATTTTCTGTAAGGCTTTGTGGAAACCTCACCTTATTTCCTTTTGCAGATTGGCGATGATGAACAAGGTTACGACCTGGATTTGTTCTGCATACCTAAACATTATGCAGATGATTTGGAAAAAGTCTATATTCCTCATGGGCTCATCATGGACAGGTTTGTTTGACTTCAGACAGTACACTGATTCCATGAAACTGAAATAAACATCTTGCATAGATAATTTTGCTGCTTGGAGACTGTCTAAATAGATTACATTTAATTAGAGACTAGAAGGTACAATTAATTTCTTTGGTTTTTTTGTCTTCTAAGAGTTTGTACATTTGCAGTCATGCTATTCTTTGAAAATTGGTCATAATTCTCAAGTGAAATTTTGTAGTATGTAGCAACTTACTACTTTCTTTCCAGTGTTTCATTGATGTTTTACCTTCTTAAAATCTAACTAGAAGATGTTTTGTTGTGCTGGTTCAGTTTGGAAATGTAGTCTCTTGAACTTCCATAAGATATTAATAAAAGTAAATTAATATATAATATAATTTTAGATTTTCTCATGTTCATCTGGTAGATAAATACTGTCCAGCTTTCTTCTGCCTTCTGAGAAAGACATTATCACGTGCAAATGTCAGTTCTGTGGTTGCTGAAATCTGTGATGTGCTGTGCAAGTTTTATCTTGTGTGATCAGAAATGGGTGCATAAGCCTACAAAACATTTTTGTTTTACTTTGTGTTTGAAAATTGCTAATTTTTTTTAAGAAAATGAACACCAAGTTAGTGGATTTAAGCCTTTTATGAGTGGTGTTGGGTGGGTCTTCCAGGGGATCTTGTGACTAGGAATGCATCTAAATTTTTGCATGGTTCTGTTTGACTAGATACAATGAACATACCTATAAAAAGAGTTAGTTTATTTTTAAATATTAAAACTTTGCACTGGAAGTCCATATAGAGGAAAAAACTGGACAAAATACATGTCATTAAGGAACTGACGCAAAGTTTATAATGATTGGCTTTCTCTGAGAAACCTGCTGTCAGCTGGCGCACAATAAATACAGACCATGCTTTCTAAAATAAATGGCAAGATAAATTTAGAAACAATTATTGCAGAAAACCAGTGCAGTGTTCTCTTGCTCTGCCTTGCTGGTATTGTATTCTGCTTTCAGGACAAATTTCTGGCATTCTGATTTGGCAAATAAACATAAACTCTTCAGTTTACAATTTGAGAGTTTTCTTGCTCGTCAGCTGGTGAGGACTACTGTCTTTGGCTTATGTGTTAGCTTACATTGCTGCTGGCATGGAAGCTGAATCTGTCTTTGGCAGGAGAAAACACACCTTCGTTGTCTCATATCTGACGGTGAAACAGTTTCAGGGTGTTAAGGTTTGCTTTGGCTCCGTGTGAGGTAGGGAAACAAGCGCATTTGGCAGCGCTACTGTTGGATTAACCTTGGAAAGCAAAACTTTGTTGACCAGTAACATGTAAAAGTGACTGAAGTGGTGGGCAAATATTTCCAAGCAAAACGTGTTTCCAAGTTTGCCGCATGTGTTTGCTGCTGCTAGGAGTATCAAACGCTGCTGCTATGGTGAACGAATGAAATGTTATGACAGCTCACTCTTCCTTGGTTTTGTTTAGGACGGAGAGACTGGCACGAGAAATTATGAAGGGCATGGGAGGACACCACATTGTGGCACTCTGTGTACTCAAGGGTGGCTATAAATTTTTTGCTGATTTATTAGACTACATCAAAGCCCTGAACAGAAACAGTGATAAATCAATCCCCATGACAGTTGACTTCATTAGGTTGAAGAGTTATTGTGTAAGTATCTGTGCAGTACTGTGCAATTTTTAGCTAAGTTGACTATAAATTATTAACAGAGGTGGTTTAATATTGTTACTGCCCTAATATGCTAATATTAAACAAATAATTAAGGGAATTAAGAGTCACAAGCCAATTTACTCTTTCTCTACCATATTATATAATGTGTTTTGTTTTATACCTTGCTGTCTCCTCACCCCAGTAAAATCCTTATGCAGAGGAGAGAGACTCCTTGCATGTCCTTTGCTTGCTCAACAATTTCCTCTCTGCGCTCAACCCCATCTCTAAAACTGTGACTCTAGACTAATACAGAGAATTCTACTATTCTACTAATAGAAAAATTTAATTCCAGGAGTTTTTGTACGGCCCAGACGTCATTCTTGGACAGGATGACTTGAAAGCTGCAGAAATGGTTATACCCGAGTTCTCTATCTCATTTTTGTTTGGATGAACCCAAAAATGAATAAAATTAATTGTATTTGCCATGAGGAAACACTAGATATCTAGTGATAAACCTGTGTTTGTGATTAATGGCCTCTGAATATGGCATTACTTTTTCAAGACAAGGCATAGGTTGCCTTGGGTTTACATTTTTGGGGAAAGAATTTCTTTTGATTCTGAACACAAGTATTCAACTTTGTAAGGAAACAGAACATTGGGTAACATGAGGTAACTTTTATAGAAGGAAGCACAGGGTTATGTTGTGCAGGTCAGGGGAAGAAGCAGGTGTTTGTCAACACTGTATGATTCCCAGCTTACTGACAGCCAACTCTCATGGTTCTGGGATTCAGAACCATGGTTTTTTCCATAAGACCATCTATAAAATGGAAATAATGACTTTTTTTAGTTTCAGTTTAGAGTGTTTGATTACATCATTTCACAAGGTTATGCTGTTGGTCCTGTGTCAGCAGCTTTGGGTTGAGATCTGCACTGTGGGTTACTTGTCACAGTTGTAGACCAGTGCCTATTCCAGCAGCAAAAATCAGAGATAACTGAATTGAAAAAATCAGTCTCATCCTTTGTTTCATTAAACTGTGAAACCCGAGATGGAATTACTTACAGACTTAGTCTGGACTGTTGCAGAACTTACTAAATCCATGATTCCTGTCAAGCTCTTTGGTCCAGTTCTTTTGCAGGATAAGCAGCCCTGGCTGCCCGAGGCACACCCACAGCTGCCTGTCCAGGGGTTACCTGGAGACCACAGTCACCTTTGCAGAGCACGAGGCAGTAATTTAGTTATGTGCTTTAACGAGAATGCAAGGCTGGGCGCAAGGGCTCGTGCCAGCCGTTGCTTTTATCTCCCAAGGCACTCAGTGCTTGTGCACCGTGTTAAAATCAGTGAGTGAAAGCAGTATGAGACTCTTTTCTTCTGTGCCTCCCGAAAGGGGAGGCCCCTGCCTCCCGTCCGCTTCATCTCAAAGCCCCCACATGCCCATATATTCTGCCTGTAAAAGCCACAGAAAACTGAATGTCTGTTATAGAATAGTAGGTTAAAGAATAAGAAATGATGACTTCCACCTGTTATTTCTTGGAGAAGAAATTGTGTATCTTCTACTTTCTCCAAGGAACTTCCAGTAACTTACTTAGCTTATTTAAAAAATCAGTACAAAGACAACACCCTTTCATGCTCTCTACTGTCTAACTTGGAAGAAAATACTGGAGAAATAGTTTGAAACACCTGAAAAAAGCCTCTGTGAAAAAGCTTGGCTGCCTTTTTACTGATGTCTCAGGTGTATTTTGGGTAATTTCTTTACTACAGCTGATTTTGTTTATACCCTCCAGAACTACAGTGCCTTGATATTAATAGGGGAGTGACCAGCAAAGTAAATTTTATGGAAATTAAAATCCTATTTTTACTACAGAAACAAGTGGATAAGGAGAGAAGCCAAGAAATGTAGACAGAAAAGTGTTGAAGCCGAATGTTTTCCTTGAGGTACTGGCTTCAGGGTTTTTGATCTTGTCAGCCAGTTCTATAAAAGAATGTTTTCTTGTTCTGGATGAATGAGGAGCTGCTGTTATGTGATGTCTCCACTACAGTAGTCATAAGCATTTCTTTTCTGTAGACTCTCTTAGGTGGTTATTAATATCCAAATTTAGGTCCTTCAGATTGCATAACTTGATAGACTGGATAAGATTATCCTATTGTGGATATGTATGTAACAGCTTGACTGGGTCTTCCATGAATAATAGTGTCAGAATGCTAAATCTGCTCTGTAGTTTTGATCTGCGCTTTGCTACGTGAAGGGCTCTGTGTTCAGTGCTGTGAAAACCATCACAAACTGTAATGGAGAGTGGAGCTTTCAACTCTCTTGTCGCTGTTTTTGGATGTGATTACTGGCTCATGCTGCCTGCCTTTACAGACTGGATAAAAGATGTTAAAAATATCCTGGTCGCATAAATGAAGCAGATGAACTTTTGTAATGGTTCTGTAATTGATGTAATTGAAGTTCTTTTCTTGTTTCAAACTGATCATTTAATATTTACAAGCATATGGGGGTTTTTTTGTGTTGCAATGCAAAGTTCATACTGTACTGCACCCAAAATAATTCTCTAAGAATACTGACATGATCAAGCTATGATTAAACTTTGCTTATAACTCCAGTTTTCCAAGTCCTTACAGATGAATTTTAATGATTTGGCAAGCTGTTAAGAAATGGAAAGTTAGTGTTTGTGATCAGATCCAGCTCTCACTATTCTTGACAAACAGTTTATTCTGTTTGTGTTACAAGACGAATGGCTTTTCACTAGCCTCCTGCACTTAACCGTGGAAATGAGCAAATGTTGCTTGTATAGTCATGAAGGGCAGCCAAAAGACAGTGGATGTATTACACTGTCACTTGTGAAAATAGGGATTTTCAGTGGGGTATGTGGTAAACTCTGGTTAGGCTGGTCACAGCAGTATTCTGAAGGATCTCTGCTAACCAAACCTTACAGCAGATACTGAAGGAACTTAAAATGCCGCTGTAAAAGGTGATCTTGGAATCAGTTGAGTCAGGGGTTACAATTTTGTAAAACATTATTGTTTTCCAGCAGTGACAACAGGGAGACAGTGAAAACACATCTAAACAGTAAAACTCTTATGTGTTAAACCATGAAGCATTAAAGTCTTACCAGTGCTGAACTCAAAAATAAGGCTCCTGAAGATAATTAAAACATTGCTTAATTATTAAACCAAGTTCTTGCCAGTGGAAATCTGGTTACAACCAGTGTCAGAAATCTTTAACTGTTTTTTCACGCTTTCATTGCTCAGGAGCTCAGTATCTGCACATGACATCTAATATGATCTGTGAGGCACTGTCCAGGTTTAAAGTCAATTGAGTGAGTTTAATAAACTGCAAAGACTTGTGAAGTACTCCTAGCAGTTGCTTTTGACTTTCCTATATAAGAGTTCATTTATGTTTTATCACAGTTTAGATTTACTGAAGCAAAATGCAGTGTAGTAATGGTGTACCTATGTTGCTGTTCAATTGTATAAGAAGTAATTTGATTTGTTACCAATATTTTTTGTAAACTAAGCATAAGTTTTTCTGGCTATTTTTGTAGCTTATTATTCTAAATAGTAATCAGTGCTTGTTTGCGGACTATTCTTGTTATGATTGCCTATTCTTATTCAGAGTAAGACTTTTTAAAGCAGTAAAATCTAAAATATAAATTACCAGCTATATAGCATCCTGTAGCTTGGAAACCAAAGCTTTTTGTACTGTTTCTATATCTGTAGAGAATGCATAATAAGTCCTTGTTTTTCAGATACATATGTGTATATAATGGTCACAGATGAGAGATGATGCCTGTATTGATGCAAATCCCTTGTCAAACAGTCTTTAACCTGAAATGCCATCTTTGAAGTTGATCACTTGTAATTTCTTTGTTAATAGAGGAGATGCTGTTGGTGCCATGTTTCTGAAAGCTTTAACATTTACTAGTTGTGTACTTCACAGTTTTGACGTTTACTGCAAGAAGAAAATCAGTTTAATTCTGGTGATGCTAATGTTCACCCTCCTCTTTCTTAGAATGATCAGTCAACTGGAGATATCAAAGTCATTGGGGGAGATGACCTCTCAACCTTGACTGGAAAGGTACAGTTCTTTGTGTGTCTGTAGTGGTGTTCCAGTGAAGGAGTGGTGGGCGTTCGAAATGTTGACATGTGTGCAGCCCAGGCCAGGAATGGAGGTTCCCATGATAGGCAGTGACCAGAGAAGGAAATGGGAGAATGTAAAATGGGAATCTGCTTTTCTCCAGTGATTCTGCGAAGATCATTGAGCCACGTCAGGGACTAAAACATCACTGCCTCCTGCTCTGTCAGAGCACATCACTTTCCCCTTCTCCTCACACACGTGATTTTTAAAGCATGTATGTCTCATTTCAATGTAAAGGATGTAGGTATGACAGAATTGTACATGTCCCTGCAGTAGAACACTCTTCTCTAGAAGAACAGGAATTACGTAGAGTGTTTTGATCTCTTTTGCATATGTCTAGCATTTTCAAAGTCTGAATCATTCAAACACTGTACTTAACATGAGCTGTTGAGAAGAATCTCAGCTAATTGTTATTAGAGCATCAGGAATGTTAAACTACAAAGCAGTTGCTGTTACATGTGTAAACATAAGTAAATGGTGGTAAATATTTAACTGCACTGAAAATTAGTTAGGAAGATTAATAAGAAATTGTATGTTTCTAGATACTAATGGATTTGTTTTTCTTTTTCTTCCTACCAGAATGTTTTGATCGTAGAAGTAAGTACTATGTTTCACTTTAAAGTTCTAATGTGTGACTGGTAAAAGAGTTCTATTAGAAGTTGTTCTTAAGCCAGAAAACCTACAGTTTCTGATTTCAAGGCTTCCAGCTTCTGATTGCAGTCCTGAATTTTGCAAGTGGTCTCTGAATTTGAACTAGGCTGTGTTTTGAATTCTCAAATTGCATTCAACTGCTGTGTTTAACCAGGAAAACATCTGTCTAAAATTGTTTGTATTTTCTTTCAGTTTTCTGTGATTTTGTCAATTCTAAAATACCTAGTTTTTCTCAGGTTTTTCTTTTTTTTTTTCTTTTAAGAAGTAGCCTGAAAATGATACTAAACATATTGTTCTGGATTCATCACAGCAAGCTAGGAAAATAAACTGCAGAGGTAGAAAGAGTTCCTGGTATGAGTATCCTAAAATATGTGAAAAACAGATCTAAGCCCAGTGTCCCTGTGTGTAGTTTATTTAGAGAATAGTGACGTAGAGAATCCTAACTCTTAATGGGCATTTTGCAATTGCTAAATTCCCATTCCTCTGCCTTGTCATGGTTCTCTGTGTGATACCAGGAACAGTACAGCTCAGTTTGATTGCCTGGTAGGTGCTGTTGCTTAATTCTTGCTTTCATACCTCTTTCTTGATGAACACCTTTGCTGATGTTCAGCCAATATCACTTTCCTTGAGTACAATTGACAGTTTCAGGATAGAGAAGCGGCAGCAGTAGACAGGAAAAGTGGATGTGCAATCTAGTAATATGTTATGGTTCCAGATAGTGGAAATAGCATGTTTGTAAGCAAAGAAACAGCTATGGCAACTGATTCATCAGCCAAAGGGAAGCATGTTTTCTCTCATAAAATGTGTTTCTATGTATTATTTTCCTGGTTTGAGAAGGTTATATTATTCCACAGGAAGCACATTCAGTTTCAAAACTCCTACCAAAATAGTATGTATACAGCAGTCATTGTGTGATCAGTGGTGTCCTTTGAAGTATATTTTGCTTCAGATAGGCAGATGTGTTTAATTATGTATCTGCGCCATTTCAGATGAATGTAATCCCCAGATTAGGTTAGTTTCTTATTTGTTCAGTGAATCATCTGTCCAGTGACTGGTCTTACACACTGTCAGATATGAACTCTGACTGATAACCGTTTTAACTGTCAAATGATAAAATGCACATCTACTGTAGGTTTAATGTCTTGAGCACTAGGCTTTTCTGTACTGCATCCCTTTAATGTCCAAAAAATTCTGCACAAAATGGAGATTCATCTCCAATAAACAGCTCGTCACACAACACAAAATCAGTAATAGCTTCTGCTTTGCTCTTAGACTATGGAAGTAGCTACTTCTGTTTATTTACCAACTTTGATTTTTATCTATATACCTGTACATCTATAACTTCTCTGGAGTTTAATGATTAAAAGCATTGAGTGTTAATTGTAATGCTGAAAGGTGCTCTGTTGAGTTTATTGTTTCATTTTTATTTTAATTGGGAGTCATGGGAAAATAAACTGAAACCAGGATATTGCTGCTTTCTGTGCTGTCTGCCTTCTTCACTTCAAATAGATTCCATTTTAGGCCAGGGCAAGGACTGTCCCTTTTTCTTTAATTGCAATACTGAATTTTTCTGCCTGTTTTCCCTTCTTGCTTTTCTTCCTGTTGAATACTCTGTAACTGAACTCAACAGTGAGACTATTATTACTCTTATCATGCTTGAATTAAACATTGTCCAATTGCTGCAAGGAGCATAAGCCATAAAATCTCCAGAAGGAGCCAAGAAGGTCATTCCAGTAACTGCAAAGTCATGGTTATCCACAACAAAGTCGTGGTTCTCCTCAACAATTAAGCACTCTTGTTAATGTGTGTGATCACTTTACCCAGCGTGGTTGCATAAGCCCAGCGCTGTGTTTCGTGCCACCTGGATTTGGTTGTGAACTTTTTTACAGGCTGTAGTTTTCCATATTTTCATGCTGCTGTGGATGAGCAATTTCTGTGGTAGAAACTTGAAAATGCTTCTCTGACATATTTAATATTTGGTCTTACATGAGTGTTTTTATTTTCAGGATATAATTGATACTGGTAAAACAATGAAAACGTTGCTGTCTCTACTTAAGCAGTACAATCCAAAGATGGTGAAAGTAGCCAGGTAAATGTTTAATCATTATTTGTGCTGGTTTTCATGTTAAGAAGGACACACAGTTTAGAAAAACCCAAATCAACAAGTAAAAACAAATGTAGAATACATTTCCATGGAAGAGAAACAGGAGGGAACATTTCTGCAGGAGTCATATGATGTGATCTGTTGAAGTTACTGCTTGTTTAAACTCCTAAAGCACTTCTGCTTTTTGGAAGCACTACTCTTTCCAGTCTTATTACTGGAAGAATTTCAGTGCTTCAGAAGGGGATAACTTGTGCATGCCTGGAACACCTCTTGCTGTTGTATTATGGTAAGGTTTGTGGGTTTTTACCACTGAAGTCCAAGCTTAGAAGTATCTAGAAGAATTTAAATATTGGGTTTTAAAATAAGTACCCTCTTAAGTTAATAGTGGAATTTTCAACACAAATTTAGTTCATAAATGCAGACTTTTACTAGACGGGGGGATAAGAAAAATTAGTGGTTGTCACTGACGTGTACGTAGTGTCTCTACAAAGACGTTTGTTTCTGCTGGCACTATCTGCAACTTCACAGTACTGCAATGGTGTACAATTGCACATTGTACCTGTGCAATGGAGACATTTTTTCTATTTTTCCTTCTTTAATTATAGAATTAAATTAGTTTGCATGCTGACATTGATGTTTGGGTAGTGGGCATAGTGCAAGCTGAGCTTGAGAGGTCATTCGGTAGAGTCACCCAGCCATATGCTCTGCCAGGCTTTTCTACTTAGTTACACCTTTAATCAATTAGTTTCAAAATGTTTCATAATGAAGTAACTTGCAACCAACAAGAGATGATGAGGATAATATTGCATTATTAACCAATATCAACCTTCCTCCTACTTCTTTTTAATTTGCATCTGTTGCACTGCTATGCTGCAGTTGTGTATTTTCCAATAAAAGCATAACGATTGCTGGGGATTAGAGATAAAGGAGAGCTGGGTGTAATATCTAATCACTTGTGTTGCCATAACAATGTCAAAGCAGTTGTTAGACTTACCAGAAGAGCTCTTCTTGCTGATAATCTGGAGGTGACCTGCTGAAGGTGAGGCTATTGTGGATTTCTCCCTGGCCAGTTTTTAAATATGTGGCACTGAAAAGTATTGTAACACTACACTATAAATCATAAATATAATATAATATAACATGTGCAAAGGTCAATTTCCTGTTTTTTAAACTTGTTGCAGTAATTTGGGTCTGCCAAAGACCTGATCAAGGAAACATGATCATTCTAGATAGTCTTACATTCTTAGTTGCTTCACTTCTGTCTCTTCTATTTCTTTTCTTCTTTTCTTTTTTCGGTTATTGTTTTGTTGTCAGTGTTGTTGATTGGATTTTTGTTTTTGTTTGTTTGTTTGTTGGTATTTTTTGTTGTTCTTCGGTTTTATTTGTTTTGGTGTGGTTTGTTTTGTTTTGGTTTGTTTTTTGTTTTTTGGGGGTTTTTTGTTGTTGGGGTTTTTGTGTGTGTTTTTTGGTTGGTTGGTTTGGTTTGGTTTGGGATTTTTTAGTTTTTTAATTTTCCTTCCGACAATTAGGCAGTTGTAATAGGGAGGTGTGAACTAATGCTAATATGATTTTGGGTTTCTTTGACCAAATCCTACACCAATTCTCAAAAATCAAGTCTCCCGATTAGAAGTTTCAGAAACTAGAATCAAAACTGTGACTGTGGCAAATGAAGCCCCACCTTCAGGGGTGATCCAGGAGGGAAGGGGTCTGTGCTCAGTGCAGAGTTATGCTGGTCCTGTTTACATTCAGCCACCAACCACCTTTTCTTTTCCACCCTAAGTGTCTGTATCCCAGACAGACTAATGTCAGGCCTCTGGGATTGTCTTACAAGAGGTAGAAGTGCTCAACTGAATGATGAGCAGATCAAACTAAGCTATCAGGGCATTTCTGTCTACCGCAGTACCCCCAGCTCTGTATCTCCATGCTTTTTACCCTTTTGACCATTACTTCTGGAAAACTGGAGCTGTTTTGTATCCCGTGGTAATCAGAACCATTTACATTTTCTTTATGGGTGTAATTAATACTTACCATGAAAACCAGTTAAAGACAAGTTGTGCAAGTGCAATTGAGGTCATGTTAAAGCAGCTGAATTTTTGCTTCATAAAACTTATGCTTTTGTTGGGCCTTTCTTGGGCCACATCCCAGATTTTTGCTTCCTTACCTATAAGGCAAATTGCACCTGAAGTTCCTAACATACATAAAAGTGAAAATCCACTCAGCCTTTTCCTTGCAGACGTGTTAGTTGTCCTTTAGGCTGTGAACCATTCCTGATTCTAGGAAGTTTTGATTTTGTTATTATGATTATCTGTACCTGCAAGTAAAATAGTGCTTTAAAATACATGTAATTATGCTGTCAGTTATGCACACTTTGGCCTAATTCAGCTTCTCTATCATCAAAATAAACTTGTACATTTGTACCTGGTGCTTTTCCATGTTTCAATTTTACACTGGTTTTATTTGACAGTTTGTTGGTGAAAAGAACTCCTCGAAGTGTGGGTTATCGGCCGGACTGTAAGTGACCTTTGACAGCCATTTTTCTTTTTCAAAGTATGTCAATGTGTTGTGTACCTTTTCCTCGAAGTCTACAGATGTCCCAAATAGATTTTCACTAATGGTTCTTAATAGACTTTGCTCTTATTTAGGTAATTTAAATATTTGGAGACAATTAATCAACCTTTGCAACATTTGTAACATTTTATTGTATTGAAAATCAAACCTTGGTATTTTGGTCTAGATTACATCTTTGTCATGTGCAAATTCTCCCACCTTGCATGTAATCAAATGCTTCAGCTGGTGGGACCTGCTGGATTCACCTTTAGACACTTTTGAGAGTGATTTTTGTGCCTAAACCTAGCCACCTCCTGCCGTTTGGATGTCCCCAGGAGTGTGGGAGGACCACATGGGGTGTCAGGTCCGATAAATGTTTACAGTGGTAAGATGCCTAAGTTGATACAAAACTGGTTATGTCTGGGCATCTGAATTATTCCCTTCTTGTCTTCTCCTGCCTGTCCCAAGACCATTAGTGAGAGAACAGCATCCGCAGCAGTGGCAGGAGAGTGATGGCTCGTCTTGCTTTGGGCAGGGCTGTGTGTTTTAACGCTGTTCCAGAGACCAAATTCCTTTCATTTTCATTATGGAAATGAAATGAATTTAGGAGAAGAATTTCTCTTTCTCCTCCTTTCCAAGGTTATACATTACCCTGGAAGTGAAGCTTTTGAATACCTCAAGGTTTCATGGAGGTGTTCCCTTCATCCAAGGATCTCCCTCATTCCTGGGATCTCATTATAGGCTTAGCTGGGCTAATGGTGCCTTTGGAGCATCTTGCAGCAGATGACTTGTTTTGCCATCTGTTCCCAGAGACAACCTGTCCAGAGCAGGACATGTGAGCTCTGAAGGAGAAGACAACAAGGCAGCAATGGCTGGGCCTCCATTCTGTCTGTGTGTTGTGAGGCCCAGTAAGTGCTAAACCTCACCTCAATTTTCCCAAAAGCGCACACAGCCTTTTATTTGTATTGCACAGTTTATCTGTTTTCCTCATTGTAGCCAGGGAGAGGAAAAAGATACAGTTTTCTTGTGCTCAGGAGCCTTTCATTTTAACATGAGGGGAGAAAGCCCTTTGGAAATTTTATATTTTAGATAATTTAATTAATTTTGGTCATTTTATAGGGTGTGTAGACAGGGTGGACTGGTACTGCCTGACCACCACAAAGTGTCCTGCTAGAGCTGTTCAGACGATCTGGAATGATTGATGTCCTCTTTTTAGGCAGATTTTCTGGGAGATAAAAGTTGCAACCGAACACAAAAAACACCCAAAAAACAAGAGCCAAAACTAAACCCAAAGCAGCCAACCCAGACCTGTTTCTGAAACCTGCAAATGACCCTTCATGCAGCCCTGCTTGGGGCGCAGGTCCAGCTCCCAGAGGTGCTGCCTCTGGAATAATGCTGTGAGGGGAATTTCTGTTGTGCTCACCAGTCCGCTGCTGCTGCACTGGCATGTCGGGTATCTAGGAAGTGCCAGGAAGGATTGGCACTTTTGTATGTATTTGTGAAGTCAGAGGACATTTTCAAGGAATTTTACATTCTCATAATAATATCCTATCAGTAAATTTTAAGAGCTTCCATTCATTTCTTGCAGGTAGCTGTGTGGGAACCAATAAATACATTTATTTCATTTGCTTTAGCTGATAAATCAACAAAGTCAGTTAAAATTGTAAAATAGCTCAAATATTAATCTGAAGGTACTTAAGAGGAAGAAATGAGTTACAATTTTTATCTATAAAATTCCAGATTGTCTCTGTAAAAAGGTCTAGTGAACTCTAGGAAGTTCTTTTGTAACACACTGGTGACTTATGGTCTTTTTCAGTTGTTGGATTTGAAGTGCCAGACAAATTTGTTGTGGGATACGCCCTAGATTACAATGAATACTTTAGAGATTTGAACGTAAGTAATTTTTCCCGTATGTTTTTCTCCATTTAAAACTGGGGAGGAGGAAGGAAGGGAAATCTCCTCACATCATTCTGCCTGCTCTGTAAATCATGCCTCGTGTTCCAGTGTTGAGAACAAGCCTGAGAACAGCAGGGCAGCGTTTGGAGCTCTGATGAAACTAAAATTTATTTTGCTGCATGCAGAGTGGAGGCTTCACAACTCTCAACTTTGAAATAATGTGAGGTTTCTTGTCTCGCCTGATGTCTGCAACAAATAAGTGCATTTGCTCAGTTAAGTAAGACTTAAAGAAGAGAGACCTGGGAAGAAGTTAAGGGCTCACATTATATTATTTTTATCACTAACTCTTCATCTAGGTCTCACCAGACCCAGCAGACAGTGGGTGGGACAATTAGGAGAGGAGAAAGAAGGCAATGTGGAGATTTTTGGGCTAAAAAACGGCCTACATTTTTCTGCATAAACAGTATCACAAGAGTCTTCCTCCTGAAGTGTTTACAGCACACTTGTGTTGCTTTAGAACCTCGTTATTGATGTCAAACGTTGGTCTCTTATGTTACTTTCCTAACAGGAGCATTTTATTTTATTTTATTTCAGCATATCTGTGTGATCAGTGAGACGGGGAAGCAGAAGTACAAAGCCTGAAAGCAGAGTTCAAATGCTGTGACAACAGACTTTGAAATGTTTTGTTTACTGAGTCCTATCTTTCACAGGCTTCAGCTCTGGTACACCAGCTACACTTGTAGAATGCCCCAGCCCCGTTGCCATATGCTTACTGTAATTTATTGCATGTACAATATGAGAGCTCGTCTTGTTCATTTATATTTTAGAAATGTAAACAACTAGTGCAGTTCTGCACTCCTTATTTTGATTTGCACTATGACAGTACCGACTATCGCTGCCCCTGGTTGGGTTGTGCTGTTTGTGAGCGCCAGAGTCTAACTCTTGCAGTGGTAAATGGCTTAAACCTCATCAACCCAGAACTGAAATAGTTCAAGTACTGTAAATGTAAAACACTTTATGATAGGGAAGTCTATTAGTAATATTTTTAAAATCTGTAATTTAAGTTTTATATTTTAATGCACAGATGTGATTGTGATTAATGGATAGTTGCACCCTTGGGTGTTATAAAGCATGAGGAGCAGCCAGTTACAGTATCTGTAATCTCCAAGGAGCTCATCCAAATCTCCTGGAGTTGCCTTATTGCTGTAAAGGAAGTCTGGGTGAAAAGTGTGGATTTTCTCTTTTTTCTTTTTCTTTTTTTTTTTTTAAGATGGAATCACAAAACAGAATGTTTAAAATCTAGTTTTAGTTGAGCTGCCTATTTCTGTTAGATTTTTTTTCTTTTAAAATATCCATCAGTCTGTGGAATTGCCTTTTAAATTTAAACAATTTTAATATATTTGTGAAAAAAAAAAGGTATTGTACTGTTTACTTTATAAGATCTACAAAGCAAAGTACTTTAAATAAAGGCTGTCTCTTTAAAATAAGCCCCATACATCTATCCCACTCATTCTGTATATTAAAGTGCTCTTGAAATTTTCTTCTCAATAATATTTTTTGTGTTTGTGACAGTGAAGGCAGACTCTACATCTGTTACCTTTGTAGAGCTTTTGGTTAATGTAATCCTAAGAGAGAGGTGATAAAAGTGCTGTGGGAAGATACTGAACCAATTGCATATTCTCTAACCAAACCAGATTCCAGAGAAAACAATTTAAGCACTGTTTATTCTGTCTTGGCAAAAATGAAGAGTGGAAGTTCTAAGTTCATTAAACACGTTCACGTGGGGAAAAAAACCCCAACCATTTTGTAAGTTATCACTTCGGTTTGTTTCATTACCACTTGTGTTCCTGTGGAGTCCAGTTCTGAACGTGGCAGCCCAGCTCACACCTGTGTTTGTGTGGTGCTTTTTGGTTCTTGTACTTCTGCATGTAGATTCTCCCACCACATCCTTGGATTTAGCGCTGCTCAGTGCTTAATGGAGTTTTTGAAAGGTTCTGTTTTGAAGGAGTTGTCTGTGGTTTTGAAGTTTGAGTCTGTACCTTTCCAAGTACTGCACAGTATTGCCCATCTGTGGCCTGCTCAATTACAGCTGACTTAATATTAATGATGTTAACAGCAGACCTAAAATACAAATTCACACAATGTAATTCAGATCGAATGACCACATTTGTGGGAGATCTATTTGTAAATCAGAATTCTCTTCAACAAATACTAGAACACTGATCATAATTATACTGTAGGTTATTCTTTGAAAGAGCTTTTCTCTCAATGCACTATAAAGTCTGATTGTATTTCTCGATTTGTCCTAAAGCACCTTTGTGTATCTGTCTGTTCAAGAACCTGTGACTTGTTACAAAAGTATGCAGTGCATCTCCAAGAAGAGGAAACACTTTGTCTCCTGAAAGGTTTTCCTGACATGGTTAAGACAATCATTCACATGATAGAATTTGGGAAAGAGAGGAGGGGTTGAGTTAGTCATAACAAGGAGTTTATCTTTCAAATTGTAGTTGGAACAGGGAATTCTCAGTCTATTGGGGGCAGGGGTTGGAATTGCATGGACTGTGTGATCACAGGAGAGGTTTGGGAAGATGCTGTTGATCCCCACCAGCCCCAGGACTGATGCTGCACCAGCCCAGCTCTGCCTTCTACCAAACCACCTGTGTCTGATGGAAAAGGTCTGTACTTAAAATCTTGCTGAATGTTCCCACATTTCAGGTGCTGTGGAATAAACATGGGGTTTTTTTCACTTCACACAGGTGGTTGTCAGATGAAGTCCATCGCCCCAGAAGAGATCCTCATTCAAAAGCTTTTGTTGGTCTCTGAAAATTGTTTAGAGAAAAAGTTACTAGGGAGAACTGCTAGAACAGTTCTACCTACTGCAGCCTGTCACAGCACCTGTGTGCACACAACAGGAAGATAAATCCTCACGGAAAAACGTTGAAACTGCAATTGTTACTTTTTATTCGGTAATTTTGGTTAAAAGACTAGGAGTTTAGTCACACCTTTGCAAGTTAAACACCGGCTTTATATGACCCAGACATACATTGTTAAAGCATTATGAAAGGACAGAGGAATATCTTGTATTTGAACATTTATGTGGCATTTGAAATTCATTATAGTTAGTTCCATATTTTATGAATCACAAATGTATCCTGGAAAAGTAATTTCGAATATTTATAGCTTTTGCTACACTGTCCATGTGACATCTGGCATTTCTGTACATTTTGGTAGCTCAGACAGAAATGTGATGAAAAGTCTTTCTGTGAACTGAGCTGGTACGTCTCTTGGGTTTTTTTTTTTTGTTTTTTTTTGGGG
>VZRN01001189.1:2001416-2012277 GCA_013397935.1 Dasyornis broadbenti
TTTTTTTTTTTTTTTTTGCAATCCTGGTTTTGAAAATTGAGGCAAATAAGGATCTTTGAGCTGCCTTGTAATTGTATATCCTGGGTGATTAAATGGTGGTGTTTCATTGTCTATTATGCTCTGGCAATCCTGTCAAGCATGCACTAATCCAGCAGCAAGGAGCTGACAGTGCTTACAGGGAGCTGGTTACAAGTCATTAAAGGACTGTCTGCCCCTGCCTGACTGCCTTTAATTCCTGTGCAGGTCGAACCTTGCAAGATCAGATCTCAACTCTAGGCATGCATCTTTATAAGCTGAGACATCACTATGGTCTGTTTTTTTCTTCTTTTAAAAAAATTTTTATAGTACTTAATTTTTCAAGCAGATGTAGTTTGATGAATATTCTGATGGGGAAGTCACTTCCAGCTCTCTAAAGATGCCAGTACCCAGTAAGATCATGGTACTGCAGGCACCAAGGTGAAGAGGGTAGGGCTAGAAAAGCACAAAGATTCTGCTCAATCTAAGAACTGTGAGGATTTTCATCCCTAGGGAAGCTGAGAGAGGGATCGTGCTAGTAACTGCCAGGTGACAAAAGGCTGGTGCAAGGTGTGTGTTGGGGACACATTTGAGTGGTTGCAAATATTCTTCTTTTTGTGGGCTCCAGTATAACACCAACTGGTGATTTAAAACTTCATCTTGGAAGGTGAAAATCCTTGTGGAACTAGGTAGGAGAGACAGGCATATGAAGGTGAATAAATCAAGGTGCAGGTAGATTAACTTGTTCCAGAAAGAGGCTGGTTTATCGAAGTCATTATTAATGTGGCATCTTTATTTTCTCCCCACTATGACTGGAAAGGCAACGAACCCCTGTGTGTCTCCTGCATATTTCCAGATGACCTTTAGCAAATCATGGTACCTGTAAGAGACAGATTTGGGCATTAGGGGTGTGGGGGGAGTTCCCAGACAGTCTGTGCCCTCTCACAGGCCGTGATTCCCCACCCCAGCCCTTCACAATCAAGAAAATACCCCAGCAGATACTGTCTGTGTAAAGAAATCAACTATTTCCAGCCCCAGCTCTTTTAGTGGGCTTCTGGAGCTGGGTTGCTCATCCGTGCCCAATTTACAATCCTGAAATCTCAGCAGCACCAGCGGGAATGCTACAGGATTACTTTTGGAAGAGACTTAGACAAAACTTAGTTCTCATACAACATTTTGCTACTTGTGGCAGTGAAATAACCCTGTTTAGTTCACCTATTCCAGCCCTACCACGGAAAACCCCGTGTCTCCTCACTGATTCTGCCTGGGTGGGGTGGTGTGGATGGTGGTGTGGGGCTGAGTTTGCCCCTGGAACTCCGGGATCCGCAGGGAATTCCGTCTGTGCCGCTGTGAGCTCTGCTAGCGCGGGGCTGTGGGGCTGCGGGGCAGGACTGGCAGAAGCACAAGGGGTTGGCTTGGCTGTCCCGCAAGTTGGAGCGAGATAAAATCCTTCTCCTTGGGAACAGGCTGCCTGGGTATCGCCGGAACGCGCTGCCTTTCCTGTGGATCCGGGAAGTGCCAGAGCAGCGATGCTGATGTTTCACTGGCCTGTTTCACATCTGAGGAACTGGGACGTGACTAAGCCAACCCTAAGGCAGGGAGGAGGAGGGTATGTGTGCGTGTGCGTGTGCGTGTGTGTGTGTGTGTGTGCATATGTGAAGATTCTTCCAAATGTTCACTGCAGTGCCTTTATCAGATCTTTCTTCCCCAATTTCTTTTTATGATGAATTTTTCTCTTCCATCCACAAAACACAAAATACACTGAAGCAATCAGAGAACACAAAATACACGATAGAAATACCTTTTGTGGTGTAAACTCCTTAACTTGCAATTAGAATACCACCCTGTGCTTCTAGTATAGCATAATCACAACTCCTCTCTTGCTGAGCTGCATCTTCCACACCCCCAGTCCCCTCCCGGCCATCAGACCTTACCTGGCAGTCCTGCACACTCCATTTCTTTTCAGTATGAGGGGGAAGCTATTTTCTCTCACAGACCATATGACAGGAGAACTCACTCTGGACAGATTATAAGTGAATGTGTGCTCTACTTGAATCGTAGTTTGAGTAACCTTCAGTATCCTGTTACTTGAACAGCCGCAAGGATGGGCTTACATGAGAAATTGCTGAAATGTCTTACACTTTGCTTCCAAAAATAAAATACTTGTATTTGTGTTTTTCTTCCATTTGGTCAGTTTGTTGCCAGGAACCACTGTGTCATCAGGGCACCAGAACCATCGTTTGCACTGGTCATCACTGTCACTTCAGCAAACCCTCGTGGGAGAGGTAAGCTGGCTTCTGCTTTGTCATGTGGCTGATACCTGACACATCTAATTTAACCCAAGATTTTTTTTTTGTACAGCTTTGTGCTGGGGGCAACTGCACAGCTGGGTACCCAGCCAGTCATCTACCCTTGCTACGAGAGAGTGAGACAGATGAAAGGTCTCTGTAGTGCAAAGAGCAAGACTTGAAGTAATTAACATCAGGCACTGGGAGTTGCTGTTGTACGAAGCACTGCACAAACACCTGCCAAAGCCAGTCCTGGCTCCAAACACACTGGATGTGAGCTGAGGAAAAGCAGAGGAGGTGGGTGGGCAAGAAGTGCAAGGAAAGCAAGATAATACTGGATACCACAATGAGCTGCCAAGCTTTGCCAAAAATTCTTTCTGTATCAAAGGAGGTGAGCAGAAAAACACTGAAGGTAGATAACGTGGCTTTTTGAGTTGCTTTTGCAGTGTTTACAGGAATCTGCAACACCTCGTTTGATTCCCACACCACCACCTCTAATAGAGGTACCTGGTACTGTGAGCAGAACAATGTAACCTAGTCTTTATAAGTGAGAGAGTTTTGGTCTGGGGGAAATTAAAAAAAAAAAAAAGATTGGTATAAAAATGTGTGAATTAGAGGGTTGTTTAACAACTATCTTTTAAGCCCAGCAGCCACGCAGGGGTGTGATGATGTGCTGCACGCATTTACCTACCACAGGGAACTGCTGCCTTCCAGCTTGTTTATAGATCACACCAAAAACTACTGAGGAACTCAAAGACTTTTCCTCCATAGTTGTCACATACATTCCTGATACAGCAAATTTCTTGTTTAAACAACAAAAAAAAATATATCTTGCTTTATCCTACATGAACAGAGAAATTTGCTTTGCCTGTGCTGCTGCCCCTCTGCAGACGCCTCACAGAGCTGCAGTGTGGGTCTGCGGGGGCTAGTCAGCCCAGGGATGCTCTGCAAAGACATTTATTGCTTTTTCTTCCAAGTTGAAAAATTTTTGTGCTCAAATGCAGTAGGGAACTCAACCTGCACTTGTCTCAAAGGCAAACTTCCACATTTCAGGCACAAAATGACAGGAGTGTCCCCAGCTTCTCAGAGAGAAAAGCACAGCTGGATGTCTGCTCCCCCTCTGCCCCCCGGACTTTCTGTAAAAATAATTGGCAATATCCTGAAGTACCTGAGGCAGAGCAGGGACACACAAGGTCCTCGGAGCCCGGCAGACAGGAAGCCCTGTCCTGTGCCCTCAGCCCTCACTCCCAACATCCCTGTGCCCTGGTTACAGCACATCCATCACTGCCACGGCTCGTGCCGCTGACTCCTGCACAGCCGCCTCCATGCATGTGTTCTTCTCCCCC
Source organism: Dasyornis broadbenti (assembly GCA_013397935.1). Classification (NCBI taxonomy): domain Eukaryota; kingdom Metazoa; phylum Chordata; class Aves; order Passeriformes; family Dasyornithidae; genus Dasyornis; species Dasyornis broadbenti. The sequence goes on from VZRN01001189.1 coordinate 2,005,066, forward strand.
CCTGAGATCCTATTGCCTTGACTTAGCCTCTGTATCTTATTCTTTTAAACCCCATTGTGCTTTTACCCTCCAGCTACTCTCGTTTTGATCCTGGCAGGAGACTGTCACCTGAAAACAGTTTTAGCAGGAGTCTTCAGTTTGTGAACAAGGTGGAAATGTCTTTTCCTAGCTGAGTGAAATCAAACTGACCACAACAGAAATGCCCCCCCCCCCAATAAATTAAATCTTACACTCCATCTGTAAATGTTAATAGAAACCTTTTCTTAAAAAAGAATCTGATGCAAAATTAATATAAATGTACAGACAATTACCAACTTTATTGACCAATTTCCCTGTTAACCAAGTCACTCATAAAGTTATTTTCCTGAGGGAGACGAGTATATTATAAGGCAATTAATGGCTTCTTGAGGTGGAATGAACCATTTTACACACGCCAAGTGGAAGAATACGTGTCTGGTTTAAAACACAATGGTTTTGGGTTCAAATATTGAGTGTTGGACCCCTCTGAAGGCAGAGGCTGCACCTCCCCATGCACATCCCCCTTACACCTACCCCTACCAGACATTTCCAGGGGTGGCCCACCCACATGTTCTGGCAGTGCCAACGCTCCCTGTGCGGACCAGGAGCTGGGATCGAAGCTGTAAATCAGTAAGAGGATTTTCTCCTGGCCTACAACTTCTTGCTGTGATTTAGTAATTCCTTAAAATACCTAAAAAACCCCAAACGTTCTAGAATTCACAGCCACCAAGAAGCGGCTGCATTGGAGCTGTTAATGATGCACCATCACTGGTAGGACCCCGCAAGCTCATTTCCACCACAACAGATGAATCTAGGCCAGGCAGGCACCACCCCAGTCCTTCCCAGGAGCATCCCTGACTCCTTGGTGGCCCTCGTGTCTCTTCCAGCAGGGTTTGGAAGCTTCAAGTGGTACAATAGTAAGGAAAAACCTTTGACCATGGGGCTGGGGCAGCTCTGGAGGAGCTCACTGTGGGTCTGCAGACAAATCCTCAGGTGGTCCAAACTCTTTCCACCAATGCCCAAGATGCAGCTGGGCACTGGCAGCCCCCCTACTCTGGCTGTGCCTGAGCTGGGATATCCTGACAGGGGCTGGGGCAGCTCCTAAGTCCAGGGAAAGATGACACTTCCTGCAGCCGGGGTTCCCCAGGAGCAGCCCAGGCACAATTTCAGGGTCCCTCCCTCTCACCCAGTTGAAGCTCTGGTCCTCACTAGCCCGTGCACCCCCACAATGTACCCCATGCCCCCTCCCCAGCTGCTGAGACAGGGTGCACCCAGGGGCCAGCACTGCCACTGTGCAGCCCCAGGTCCTCCCTCCCCCCAGAGCCCAGGGAAGGGCTCTTTCCCATCTCCCAGGACAGTGCTCCCTGCCCCCTCCACTCCTGGGCTGGGGCTCTGGGTAATGTTGGGGTGCAGCCCCCGCCCCTTCCCCATTTACGACACCAAGCCCTGGTTGGTTGCTGCCTCCGCAGTGGTTTATTGGGGTGGGAGCCAAGAGCCCCCAGCAGTGTGGGAGGCACTGTGGGGGTGCCATGGAGGGACCCCAAGAGCCAGAGCCCCGTCTCCTGTGGCAGGGACTGATTTCCAGCCTCACTAAAGCAGCAATGCAATACTGGAGAGCAACAGGCGATCCCAAACTCCAGTATTTACGTGCTGCTAGAGCACTGCTGACAGCTCTGCACAGCCTCCAGACCCCACCTCTCTGCCCCAAACACAGGGCAAGGGGCCCTTGGCTGATCCTTTGCCAGGGAAAGGACCGAAGAGCAATAGGTGAGGGGTAGATATAGCATAGGATGTGATCATGCCCATGTTGGAGAACAAAAAGGAGCTACAAGTCCTTCCTGCCTGCAGGGCCACACACACCAGCTCACAGGGGATGGATTTGTAGCTGCAAAGGACGTGCACAATAGAAGCACCAAGAGAATGTGTCTACACATACCTGAACTAGTAAGATACATGGGAATGTGTTAGCTTCCACATCTATGATAACCAGAAGCTCACTTTCTTGTCTTATCCTTGAGGTAATGAGGCAGCCCAGAATGGTCTGTATCTCCTTGTCCCTACAAACCATGATGTGCTGCTACATCTCCTCAAAGCCCACTGAATGTTGACATTCCAAATGGTATTTTGAATATATATATATAAATTTTTTTCAAACCATGAATATAAAGAACTGAAGAACACTCTACAATGAAGACATTTAACATGCATGCATTACCACCACAGGACGGGGGTTTTTTCTTCACAGGTGCTATCAGACAGCCTGTAACTATAAGAAAACAAACAGTTATACAGTGCAAACAAACCAGTTTCAGAAACATGATCAGAAATTAATTGTTCCCCCCAGCCCCAAACCACACTTAGAATTGGGTCCCAGCAAATAAAACACTTTCAGATCCAGCAGATCTGTGTCTTTTGCTGCTGTGAAAAAACTGCAGACCGTCCCAGCCCTTCCAAATGGTCTGTGGGGAAATGTTAACCTTGTACTCTCCTCTTAGGTGATACTGAACATCAAGGATTTTCCAGAAGTCACAATGTTAATATTTCAGATAAATAAATCCAGATTCCAACAGATGAAACCTGTTAAGTTTTCCTTAAAATACTTTTATTCAGCTCAACTTGACTTTTGAGATACCTAAAAAAAATCCTTATTTTTAAAAAGACTAGATGATGCTTATTTATCATGTGAATGGACAAACCCTATGTGACCAGAAATTAAAGATGTCTGGAACTTCATCACCTTCCATACCAGAGCAGAAAGCAGCAGAGCAGGGCAGCGAGGGGCTGCAGCCCTGCAGAAGGTAGCTGCCAGTGGCACTTACACACCAGCCTGCCAGGGCTGCATGAGAGTCATGCAGACAGACTGACATTTTTCATGCTTCCTTTCAACCTTTCCCTCGCCCCCCCCCAGTTATGTGACAACTTCCTTCAATTCATTTTCTTAAAAAGCAACATCACAAAAAAACCTGAACAATGTCAGAAACAACACCTTGGGTTTGAATTCTTGTGCCATCCCCTTGTGCCCAATGCGCCACCGAGTCTCTGCCTCTGTAGCAAACTTAAAAATAGGAATTTCAAAAGCTCTCATGATCCATGCCAAGTGATTTCTAATTTTAAATCAAATATTTGCCAACAAAAAAGCAGTATATTTTCACTACTTCAGTGTCCTCAACTCTGACAGCACCAGGGCCAACTCCCTAATGAGCAACTGCTACTTGCTGCAAAGCCAACACGTATCCAGTGTTAAACCAGTATGAGCTAAATCAAAACAACCCCCTCATAATATTACCATTAATTACTTCTGTAACAATGTTTTACTTGACTGTACCTGTGCAATCTTATTTCTTTCATCTCTTCAAGTGACTCCAAAAGAAAAAAGCAACAGCAAACACATTCAGCTACAGAAGCCATTTCGATGGTGTTTGAGGTTCACATTTTAATTAATGTTTTTATATTTATATAAACCAGACTTTTGCCAAGCTCGACAACGAGGGCAAGAGCTCTCCTCAGTAAGGAGGACTTTTCAAAGCAAAGGCTCAACATACCCCCACCAGCCTATAGCACAAAGGGAAAATTAACACTCACACTGAGTATTGGGCAACAGGAAATTTGGGATAGGCAGCGAAATACGTATCTGAGAAAATATGACAGCATCAATATTTTATGCAACAGGAAGTTCTGTTTGAATCATCTCATCTCATACTTCAGCTTCTTTCAAACTTAGTCTGTGCTTTGGAAACTCAACTTTAAATCAGAAATTGGCAGCTGAAAGGATAACTTGAGCTCACCTGAACATCTCCGAGGTACTACCTGCAGTACCCAAGATGGGATACGTGTGTCAGAGGGGCCTGCATTTACCCAGAGGGATGCAGATTGGGTGGGACAGCAGGTGGGACATGAGCTTACCTTCCCAACTCACCTCTGAACACATGCACATCAGCTCCTGCACAGACTCCCTGGACACAATCAGGTAATCACTGCTTCAGTGGGAGCTACAAAGCAACAGCAGAAGGGTTTGCGAGGCGTTGGCAGAGGGGGACCAGGGCTGTCAGGCAGGCCCCTCCTGAGGCACACACAGATAGGTGCAAGTATTTTTTAAATAAAAGAAAAAAAGTTTTCGGCTGCAGATAGGGCAGACTATGAAGCAGAGTGACGGCACCCCTCTTCTCTCCATTCTCCCCATTCCTGCAGCCAGAGCTACCAGCACCATTGGCACAGTGTGGCTCTAGGCAGTGGTACCCAAGACACACTGGTAACCCCAAACCATAACCCAGGCACTGCACAGCAAGGAGGGATGAGCCAGAAAAACCAGGGGTACCTCTGGTGGAAAAGCCTTCAGGCACAACCACAGCCAGCAGCAAGACCAGACCCCCTCCCTGCAGCAGTAAAACAGCAGCAGCAAGAACAATTCTATCGGTCCTGGCAGACCAGAGGCAAAGAAAACATCTCATTTATGCTGGTTTAGGTGATAAACCAGGCCTAGGACAGGCAGGTAAGATGCAGCGAGGCTGTTTGGGGCTGGGCCTTTTGTGGTGGCACCACAAGTGCCCCCTCTCACTGTCAGGTAGAGGCAGCACCCCAGGAGCACCTCCAGCTTCCACGGCCAGGAACAGGGGTGTCCTGCTTACTGATAGCCCCAAACATGAGGAGAACTGTCCCAAAAGCTCCACTTCAATGCAAAAGCACTGCAACAGCCCTTCTGCTGCCACGAGCTCCCCGCCCGCGGTGTGTGCACCAGCTCTTTCTAGAAATAGAAACTTCTACCTGTCATCTACGTAAGCCAGCCACCTACAGAGGTTTAATTAAATCCCCCAAATAACTGGGGAATTTGAACACGCAGAAAACCATTAATGCAATTCACAAAACAATGCAACTTCTGCTTGCCAAAGTATATTGGGCAATTAAGTAAAAAACAACCCCCCTTCCAATCCCAAACACACACACAAGACCAAAACAAATTCCCCCTGAAATTCAGGACTCCCTTAAAAACACAACCTCATCCCTCCTCACTGACACTAACCAGAAAAAAAAGAGAAGGAAAAAAATGTGAGAAGGAGCACCATGGGAAAGGAAATAAATACAGGTGCCCACGACAGGACAGATTTGCATACAGAGCCTTTACTGACCCACACACTTCAGGGCTAGGTGAGCTCAAAGATAAGCAAATATCAAGCATTTCCTATATATAGAAAAAAAATTGGAACAAAAAAACTCAGCTCTGGTATCAAACAGTTTTCCAGGAGACATGCACAAACAAATCCTGAAGTCATTGTTCTCATTTGAAACAATTGGGAAAAAAAAAAAAGAATGCATTTATTATTTCACAAAAAGACTAAAATAAATTAGCTCATTACAGCTGAAGGTCCTGGGCACTCATTAGCGAGGCAAAATTATGGTGACAAAACGAAAATAAGGGTGTGAGTAACACCACCAGAACACTTCATATCTGTCTGGCTCTGAAAAATCCCAACACTTTCCTTGCTGTTTCCTTTTGAACAATGAGGTTTAAACGAAAGTCACGTCCTAATATTTACAGATGTGGCCAATAGCTGGGACCAGCCACCACATGGCTCCAGTTCTGCCACTCCCGGCAGGAATTGCCTGGCAGGGCTGCTGAAGGCGAACGAGGGCTGCAGGAGGAGAAGTGGCTGTGAAGGAGCCCGAGTAGTCAGACCTGGGAACTGCACGCAGCCAAGTCACTTTCATTTGCGCGGCACCTACAGCGCATCTCCCCATCACCCAAAACTGCTGCTCTGCCCAGCCAGGACTCACTCCCGGGGGCACAAAATAAATGCAGAAAATGTATTTTCACCCTGTTCTTGTTGAAGCCGTGTGAGAGTGGGTAACTTCTCACACGCTTCAGCAAAAATACTTTTTTTTTCCCTCACTAATTTGCCCATAAAAGGGTCAGAGAAGCAGCACACAGTTCATATAAATCCCAGCACGTTTTCCCTCCAGCACGGCACACCTTCCCCGCGCTAAACCACACGCCATCGACACGCTCTTAGGTGGGGCTGAATACCCGAAACCAAACTGCAGCTACAAAGGGCAGATTCAAATAATGCAAGAAATGAATTCGTTAACTTCACTCGATGTGAAACTTGACCCCGACATTGTTACCAGCAGGGTCAGCTGTATTTACCAAGACGAGGGTGTTAGTGGGAAGGGGAGCTACTGGCACTCGCAAAGGCCTGCGGGACAAGACTTCAACTTACAGCACTCCAGAAAAACCAGTAAAATCCAAAGTAAAATTCCAGGATCCACAGTTTTTTCTCAACACTGCTGAGGAGAAGAAAAGTATGATTCTTCTTGTTACTTCCAAATTTTTGCATTGTCATCTCATCCAGTTCTAAACAACAAGGGTCAGATCCCGATTCCTATAAAGTTTATTTGTTAAGAACAGGAAAAAAAACAAACAAATCTATTTCTTTTTTGGTCAGATGAACAATAATTCAAACCATAACAAGCACACTGATTTTTTTTTTTTTCCTTTTTAAATTTGGGTCAGTTTGCCTGAAGCATTACTTAAAGCTTCTGTCTTATATTTCATAAACGTTTACTGCATTAGCAGCTCAGTTTTACTGTATTTCCCACCAAAGTGGATTAACTAAATACAGACTTTTGCAGTTGCTGGTGAGTTCTTTGGATTTCTTCAGAACAGAAGATGATGAAACTTGGCAGATTGTCTCTCACCTACACTTAACATGCATACGACACATAAGCAGAATTTCTGGTTTTCTGGGGGAGCAATTAATGTTTTAAGCTTGGAAAACTCGCTCTCCAAATGCAAAAAAATTGTCTTTATATACCTGATGCACACACGGAAAAAATAACGTACGTAGGATCAATCAGAGAGATAAAAGTCCCAGTGCTGAACATGTTGCTCCATCACTGCAGTTCCCAGAGCGCTGCGAGGCTGCCCTGGGAAGCTGGCCCTTGCCAGGATATTCAAATTTCCTGTACAAAGCGAGTAACCAACGAGGGGAAAAGGAAAAAAAAAAGAGCAAAAGCTGGTTGCCAATTTTTTTTAAAAAAAAATTTTAGATTATTCTGGCGAATTATTGTTTGGTTACATTAGCAGGTTTTTTTAAATGTATAAAACTATTTTCTACGTGCGGGGGCGCGCAGACTCCGCGCCGGGCCGGCAGCCCGCGGGTCCCTGCGTTTGCTTTAAAAAAAGAGGAAAACGGGGGAAAA
>VZRN01001189.1:2013393-2063940 GCA_013397935.1 Dasyornis broadbenti
CCCTTCGTGCGAACCGGCTCGTTCCGCTGCCTCTGCCGTCGGCGGTTTATGGCCTCTCATAAACCAGCTGGAGTAGGGATGATGCTTTTCCAGCTCTGGTTGGGTAAAAGCTGGTGTCTTATTACTCAATATGTGGCTCTGTTCACTCACACGACATCAGAGTGAGACTTAAAATCGGTCTTTTTTCCCCCCATTACTGTGATATTAAGTTCTCCACAAACACTAATTCTCGGTCTGCGTTTCCCCGATCTGCAGACTCCGGAGGTGTTCCCCCGTGCTTTATAACCTGGCTGGAGTCACACGGGAGCAATGGGAGCAGGATTTAGGAGCCCACATGGCACATCCTGGATGTGGGATGGCACCACCACACACTCACAGAGAAGATGAGCTGTTTGGAGACACAGTTTTCTGAAGACTTTTAAATGTGAAGAGTCAGAACTTGGGAGGATGGTGATTTGTGCTGGTGGAGAGCCTGGCAATCTGAGGCCTGGGAAAAGTGATGATGAGGCAAAGTGTTCCCCTCCAAAAGGAGAACCCGGATCTGGCGGTTAGAAACTTGCAGGTTTGTCATTTTCGTTGTTGAAAATGGTTAAAGCTTCCAGGTCTCCTGTTGGCCTGGTGGGTTTGTAATCTTCCTGCAGTTTTTATTTCTACCCCCACCCCAAACAGCAAAAAAACACCCCCAAACCCTGTTGCTAAATAATTGCTCTGTTCTCACAGGTGAGCAGTGAAGCTCAATTAAATCTGCTTTGTGAAGTGCTTCTGATCCTCTGATGGAAACATGTAGGGGCAAAACACTACTATTTTGCAACTTGCAGAGGCTGATAAGAGCAGTGAAAACGGAAAAGCCTCACCACTGAGGGGGATTACAGCCCCACGCTTTTTCCACTCGAGATCTTAGAAACAAGCTGATGGCTGCCGCTTTTCGTTTAGAAGGGTTTTTCCCCCTCTTTTGAAAGAAATCACTACCAAGTATTCTAGAGGGACTTCATCTTTAAACAAATAATGTTTTTCTTGTTGGGTGTGCACTATTATTTTCTTAATTATTCCTGGATTTCTGCCTGTTCCACCAAGAGTTTTCTCAGATGGCAGAAACAATTGGTCCTTTTTTATTATGCTAATAGCAAAAAGTATCTCTAATAAAAAGACTCTGTACATCCCATAAACTCAAATGGGACACGTTTTGCCAACAATCACACCTCTTCATTGAAGCATCTTATATGCTGCTTTTTTTTTTTTTTTTTTAAACTTTTTTTCCACATTACTATTGTTTACTACTCGGCCTCACTGGCTGGCTGAGTCTTGGTGCCAAAACAAAATGAATCGCGTCATTTATTTAGCACCAGAGTCCTCCCACTCACCCTTTGCATGTATGTTGAGATCTCAGCAGATGTGGTAGGGAATGAATGGGCAAAAAGATTCACCTACACAGAATCACATCTACTTGTGGGTGGCCTCTAATTAATTTGGCTTCGAGGCTCCGCTGCAAGGTAGATGGGTTAGGAAGTCTGGCCAGGAGTCATCTGGTTGAATCATACCTATTCTATGGAGAACTTCATTGTGTAGCTGTGTCTGACTCCCATCCTTGTGAGAACTAATTAAAATTTTTTTTTAAAAGCCCCACACTTATTGGAAGTCAAATATAAATGTCAGCGTTTCAGATGAAATGGTATCTTGGGAGGATCCTGCACATTTAATCAGCTGGTTGCGCCATGTATATCATGGCCTCAAAAGCTGCAGTGAGAACCACGAAAGGCACTGGCTTAACATCAGCAAAAGTGTTTGCCAAGCTTGGATTATGTCACTGCTTTATGATCTTGCTTTGTAAAGGGAGAATACTCTTGGGGAGAAAGGACTCGGCATGCCGGATCTGCAGCGAGAGCAAGGAATGAATGCTGCTCACAGAGACCGGGGGGAGGGCGAGGGATTCTGTTTGCTGGGGTACTTTTGCAGATGGATGCTGTACTGTTGCTGTCTCCAAGCAGAGATGCACCTCCCCACGGATCACTGGGGCTGAAAGTAAAAAGCCCAAAATACCCCAGCAGAGCTGTATGCTGCTTGCCCTCCCACAGGCACACCTGTGGAGGCCCTGCCCGGGTCCTGTTCCTCACTGTCTCCCAGCTCTCAGGGCATTGCAGTCACACTCCAGAGAATGTGGAGATGCTCTGAGGCCCTCTGGCTTGCCCTTGCCTCGGGACACAGACACCCAGCCGGGCTGGGGCTTGTCAGACACTCAGAATGTGATGCCCTTGCAGGGCTGGCAGCCACGGAACTGGTTAAAAAATTAAACATCCCACACTACACATGTGAAACATGGTCTGATGAGATGCTTCTGCTCCCTGTCATAGGGGGAGCTGTGGCTGCTCCTTCCATACTGCAGGCTGGCAGTAAAGGTAGGAAACTCTTTGAGGAGACCAACTCTTTTTGCCTAGCACCAGCCCAAATACTGGCCTTGCATCTGCTGTCTGTGAGTGGAAGGAGAATAAAGCAAAACGCTTGGAGGTTATGTGCCCTTTGAGGAGGGCTGTTGGTGGGACAAGTGACATGGGAGGAGACAAATCGCTGAAGAGAAACAACCCTTCAAAAGCAAGCCCTGGGTCTGAGAGCTGTGCTGCTCACGCTGCCCTTGCTTTCCTGTTGCAGCAAGAGGCTTGTGCAGCCCTTGCTCACCGCCTGCCTTGCTACTGGAGCATTCTGCCCATTCTGGAAACTTTCCACTGCTACTGGGCTAATAAACTGCACTGCTTCTGGATGAGTGTCTGGCCAGCCCCTAATATTAACTGCATCCTAGCACTGGGACTTAGCATGGGAAAGGGGATCCTTGTGTCTGCAGGGGCTGTGTGGGGCACAGGGAGTGCCCGGGGCACCTGGGACAGTGGCAAGGACCAGGTGTGGGTACACATGGCCTTGTGCTTCTTGATAAGCAGAATGGGATTCCTGGTATGCAGAATGGGGACCAAGGCCTTTTATTTATTAAATTACCCCTCTGGCACAGTAAACTGTCTTCTGCACTAACCCTCCCTATGGCCTCTCAGTCCCTTGGGACCAGACTGAACAGTGGGTTAGTGCTTGGTTTCTTTCCATGGCTCCTTCATCTGCCCTTGTGCACCAGCCCTGGCATTCTGCAATTCCCCCAGCTCTGCCTGTGGTGTGACAGTCCCAGCCTCGGCTTCCCAGGCCCCCTCAGTGCCTGCAGCCACCTCAGCTGCCCTCTGCACTGTGGAAAATGGGTGTGGTGGCTGCGCCGATGGGTTTTTGGCAGAATCTCTTGCCTTCCCTTGGCTCAAAGAGTGCCCAGAGTGTTGCACTGTCTGGAGAGGGATTTCACTGCCTGCCATCCAGCCTGCCAGCACAACCTTGTCATTGCAATTTGTCACACATTTCTGGTGTGTGTTGAGGATCTCGCCCAGGGCCCGTTTGCCAGGCCATTCATGGGTTTGCTCCTTGTCTGCCGCGAGGAGCAGCCGGGCCTTGCTGGGCCCACATGCGGCTGTACTGGGGGCTGCGCTCTGCTCTCGGAAGTGTGAACCAGCAGCATGGCATTCCCTACCACCAGTCTCCTTTCTTTCACTAGAGGGTTATTTTTGTAGAAAATACCTGGGTTTTGTTGAAATTTGTTGTAATTTTGAAGGATCTTTTTGTTGTTTGGAGATGGAAACCTTCCGCAGAGACACCAGCTCCCCACTCCTCCCCTCCTTGCCTTTGCAGTTATTTGCTGTATTTATTTACTGCAAAATTTGCTGTATTGCCTGACATTTTTCGGTTATCAAAATATTTTGATTATGTGCAGGGGAGGGGGCGGGTTGATAGCGTGGCCAACATCTCGATAGAAAACTGCCTGTAAAACATTCTAACTAAATTCAGGGCAGGGAAGAGTGAGATACTCCAGCCTGTCCCAGGCAAGACCTTGGCACTGCTGCTGTGACCTGGCTGTTCAGAGCCCAGGGTCAGCTCAGACCTATTTCCCTGTGTATTTCCAGCCCTTTTGTGAGCTCTCCCCATGGATGCATCAACTACAGCAAGCATGGAAAGGAGGGCAAGGGAGAAGATGCTGCTGCAGAATCACATCCCAAAATCATTGCATAGATTTTCCCATGGAGTCTGAGAGGGGACAGAGGCAGGCTACAAAAAGCAGAGCTCAAAGGGATGGGAGGGAAGTTGCATATCAAGGTCACTCCAGAAAGGTCTGAAGCACTTCCCACTTTTTTCTCTCTGGCAGTGAGAAGCAGAAGTGTGGTCTTTGTGGGACGACCACCAGTCCACTGACTGTGGAGATGTCTGCTGACACCATCCTGGTGCAAATGGCATCAGCAGAAGATGTCCGAACTCATGAATGAAGAGCTGCTCACATCTTGAAAGCAATTTTTGCATTTTGATTTGAAATAACATTGAGAAATTATCTGTTACAGCAGTTCTCCAACTTCTGTGTCCAAAAGTGTTAACAATTTTGAAGATCGATATTTATCGTCACACAAGGATTTGTCTGTTCCTGTGATTGTTCTGTATCTAAACAAGCTCCTCTGACTTCCCCAAAGCCAGCATGTTTAAAACTTTTTCTGACTTGTCTTACCAAACCTGCAATTTGTCATTGATACAGTACTCTGTCAGAAATGCAGTGCTGTGGGCATGTACATATAAATATTGTTCTCTCTTGGCAAAGCAAAATGTCATGATAGGATAATGTGTTATTTAATACAGAGCTGTAGATTAGACAAGGACATTTGCAATACAAACCAGTCCCAGCATCAGATGGTTTCAAAAGTCCTTGTTATGCTGATGCTGTAGGAAAACCGATATTTCTAGATGAATATTTTATGTATTGTGCTCCGTGACCATCCCCTGGACCTCTGCCATATGACACACAGTCTTAAATTATACCGCCCAAGAGCCATTTTGTACAGTTCAAGGCAATAGCCCTAGGAGGAACCCCTTAGATATGCACAGAGTCTGTGAGAAGGTAGGTTAGTGGTTGTCTTTAGATGCCCTTGGCCCTCCTCCTAGGAAAGACAGTCTGGCTCCTGGCTTTTTACCTGGAAGCTGTATTAATTCCTAAAGGCTAGCTCCTTGAATGGTCCAAAGAAAACCCAAGCAGTGAAGCTGTGCATCTTTGAGAGATGGGCTGGGCTTGTGCAGGACAGGAATAAGGTCCAGATGCTGGAGACAGCCCAGCACACCAGTCCCAAGCTCTCTGACTGCTGGTGTGTCCCTGATTTCCCACCCTGGGAAGGAGTAGAAGGTTTTTGGGAAGTGTCACACAGCACTGTGGCTCTCTAACCCAAGACCATTTGCTTGGGTGGCTCCTGGACCCCCACCTAGGAAAATTTTCTCTCAGGAGGCTTTCAAGGGACCCAGCTCCCATAGAGATTTTGATTGCTTTTGGAAATCCTGGATTTTGTTGATGACACTCCTGGAGACTGACATTTTTCTGAAGAGAAGTGTTGCTTTCTAATAAGGCATTTTCAAGCTGGGATAGCCATTCTGTGCTGATCCCAGCTGCTTGTGCTGTGTTCCAGGGGGGGAAGGAAATCGTGGCACTGGGTGTGCAGGTTGGCTGTGCTCCAGTCATCCTATTAGCAGAGTTTTAACAGGAAGATAAGCATTGCTCTTGGGGATATACATTAATTAAGTTTCTATATGGCCAAGGCACAATATACCTTTACACAAGCTTTTTACCTTAAATTGCTCAGGTTTTTTTTTAATTATGCAATTACCTTGAGTTGCACCTGCTGTACAGCAGAGTGTTTTTCACTCTGAGGAGCAGGTTGAAGAATAGTTGCTCATACCCTACCATCAATGCTGGCAGAGCTCACAGGTAGGCACTTCATTCACATCTTCCCTTCTTCTAAGAGCTTTTTATCTCATGGTGCCTCCGACTAGCACGGAGGCTTCGGGGATGAATCTGGAATTTAAAGTCACACAGGATCTGACTTTCTGTGTAAAACTGCAGGTTTGTACCAAGAATGAATTCAGCACTGCAAAGTGCATAGCAATGTCAAAACAGGCTTCAAATTGTATTTCTCATATTGTACTGGGAGCAAAGAGATGTTGCATGAGCAGGAGGCCAAAACCTCCATGGAGAGTGACTGCACCACACACTGCTTTGGAAATTCACGTACAATTGTGTCTTTTGGGACAGAATATCAGGCACTTAACTGCCCCATCTGGCCCAATTCCAGTGAAATCAATCAAGGGCTTTATGCTTACCACTGAAAATGCAAATTGAAGCATTATTTGTGGAGAAAGAAGTAGTGTTTATACATATACATGTGTGTTTAACATCATCACTGGACGTTGCTACTTGAAAACTGCAGTCATCCCTGGTCCTTCCTGTGCCTTAGTGTCTTTGTACCTGTGACCTGCCCTGGCTTTGTGACACTGTGGGTGTCCCAAGCACTGTGTGCTGGGAAACAATGCAACAGTCTGGGGAAATGAAGGAAAGTCCTGCCCTGCACCTGGTCAAGAGGCAGCTAGCAGTGCCTTGTGACCCCCAGACACCAGGGCCAGACACCACAGAAATCTCCTGCAGGGATGGCTGTAGGTGCTGGGAAAGGTAGGAGAGGAGAAAAAGTGTGAGAAAGGGAAGCAGCAGCAAAACCAGTCTAGCCCAAAAGGCAGAATGCCAAAATGAGACCACCCAGAATATGTCTAATTAGTACTTTTCCTAAATTAGTGCTTCTCTCTGCTTGTATTTCATTAATTTTTCTCCTTCATGAAATGTCAAGTCTAGTGGGTGTGGTAACACAAAGCTCTCATAGGGAACAGGGGAAAGGTGTGCAGGCAGTGAGGGGGCAGTACCTCCAGGCTGCCCTGGGAATGGGGTGCAGGATCAGGCCCCATGCCAGCCCCAAAGCCTGTCCTGCTGGGAATAGGCCTGTTTTTGGGGGAACCCAACCAGGTGTGAGGGGACAGAGCAGACCTCCCTGCAAAAATTCACATGTACATCCAAGCGCTGTGCATGGCAGAATCCCTATCCACCCTGAGAGCTGCACAGCTTGAAAAGTGTGTAGTTATGTTTGCCCAACATTATTTATTTCAGTGGGTGCTGAAAACTGTGAATAATTAATGTCTTTTAATAAAGGTGGCACAGAGAGTGTCTTGTGGGGCAGCTCCTGTTGCTGTGCCCCAGCTGCAGCTCAGGAGAGCAGTGGGAAACCCACAGCTGCATGGCAGTCATTGGCTTCCAGCATTAGCTCAGCCCTTCTCAGGAAGCCCATCACCTGGGCAGACACATGCATTGCATGGTCCTGAGTGTCCCAGCTTCATGGGAGCACACCAAGGAGGTGGGAGACACAGAGACCCAGCAGAGAAGGACTGTGTAAGCCACAGGGGGAAGCAAGGTGACCTCTCTTTTGTTTTCCAGACTGATTTGTGATTTGGGAGAGTCGGTGATGAGACAGGCTATTGGAACTACTGCCTTTAAGTTTAGTATTTTGCACTGACTACGTCTAACAAAATATTCTAATTAAAAAAGTAATGATTTCTGAGTCTTGCTTCTGGGAATAAAATCTACATTTCTTTATTCCTTGCAGGAAAGAAATCCAATTTTGTTTGCAAGAAAGAGAAATTTTATCCTCTTGGTGAAAATACCTAACTGTAAAGAGACAGAAGAAAAAGCCCAGATTAGTTTCATGATGTCAGTAAATGATACCATGAATTGGGAAATCCATGAGTTTCACTGAAACCAGTCACGGTTTCCATCTCCCTCTGCCTCCCATCTGCTTCGGAACACTTAGTTCAGTCTCAGGACTGGAGGAGTGCAGAGGTAGCTAAATATTTCTACATCTGGTCTGGGGAAGATTTGGAAAAACAATTTTGCTGCAGAATTAACAACGGTAATGGAGTTTATGTGTGTCTCTCAGTATATGGCAATATTTTGTAGAGTTTCTCCTCGAGCACATTTGTGCCAGACTGCCTCACTTGGTGTTTCCAACTCACCTATTGCTTGGAGAGGTAAATTTTGCTGCCTCCCTGAGAGATAACAGGGCTATACTTAGCCACAGAAAAACTTGTACTGTTTCATTTTGACAGTTTCTGGTTGGGAAGGTTTCACCATCTGAGCCCTGATTCTTCTATGCTTTCACTTACTTTGCCTTTGTGGTTTTGTGCACTGAAATGATATCAGCTGTTCCATGATACCAAAGAAAATTAGCATGGGAGACAACTACATGCATTTAACTGTTTATTTGCATCCACAAAAATGCTCCCAGAAAGCAGAGGGATCAGTTTGGAAAGACGAGGGATTTCTCTATGGAAAATATTTTGCCTAAAGAGCTGTGCAAAATGAAAGGATCGATGATGATGCTTCACCTGGAGAACATCCTGTTCTGTAGAACACCAGTTGTGCCTGTCCGGTCCTCTATGGCTCTGCAGCAGTCAGTCAGGTGTGGAGTTTCACCTCCTCTCAGGCAAGGACCAACCTGCAAAATGCAGAAGCAGCTGGTTCCTTTTAGCAGCACTGCTCGGGGTCACGCTGGGTGCCTGCACTCACAGGTGGCTGTTCCCTGCCAGTGGTGCCAATGTAGAGCAGGACACCCTAGGGGACCTTGGGGTGTGAGGTGGTGGTTAGATGGGAGCAGCCCTGTGATGTGCAGAAACCAACTGTGAGCTCTGCATGAGAAGAAATGCCTGTGGAGCATCACTCAGCACTTGCAGCTGGTGTTGGCAGCTCCCCCCCAAAAGGGCTTCAGCAGAGTGTCCCGTGGTGAGACGGGTGCCTTGGGGCTGGGGAAAAGCAGCAGCTCATGGTGCTGGTCACTCCTGGGAACCAGCTGTGTCAGTGAAAGGCATTGAGACCTACTGAAACCTCTGTGCAGGTTTTGTTTTCTCTAGCAGTCACAGTTTACAAACTGGAGCCAGCACTCACCTCCTCTCTGCCGCCTCTGCTGTCCCCCCGGGAGGGCAGTGGGCAGGGAGCCACCGTGCTCAGGAAGAGCCTTTGTTGCAGGGCTCAGCCATTGAATTCAGTGACTTTCAGAGAACCCCACACTTATTTTAAAGATTTATTGTTTGCTCTGGAAAGCAGCTCTGAAATGCCGAGTCTGCACCCCCCAAATTGCAGCTGTTGGGAGCTCCGTGGCTGCTCATGGCCCCCTGAAAGGGCTGGACTTGGACACTGCATCGAGTTGCCCGGATTTTGGGGTGATGGTGGCAGAGCCCAGAGTGAAGCATGTGCCCAGCACAGCCTCCGTGGTCGGTGATGCACAGTGGGTCACTGTGGCTTCCCAGGGTACAGTGGCAGTGCTGGACAGGAGAAGAAGGCTTTGTGAGAAGGATAACAACATTCTCTTTCTTGTTTTTCAGTTTACATCCTCTTCCTTCCCCCTTGCTTTGGAGCTCCCTTTCCTGCTGGGCTGCTCCTGGGACACAGTGAGTTTTAGCTTGCTTGGGGCAGGTATTTCCTCCTTTGCCGAACAGTGGCTCCTGTCTGAGTCCCAGGAATATCAGGAATAGGAACAAACCATGGCAGTGAGTGGGGCAGCTGGACAATGCTGTATGGACAAGGGTGGGGATGGGGACACAGGACTTTGAGCCGGGAGGGCTGGCTGTGCAGCAGCCTCCCGTGCTGGGTCACCCTCTGAGATGTCTGGCTGAGACGAGGCAGCCTGAGCCATAACCGAGCTTTTATGGGGCCTTGGAGAAGGTGTCTTGGCAGCTGCCATTTGCGCCGTGCAGAGAGCAGCTCCCCCACCTCCATCCCTCGTTGGCAATAACCGCTAGAAAGCAGCCTTAAAACAACAACCAGCTTTCTAATAAAGCTGGCAAGTACTGCTGAGACAGAAAGTGCAGGAGAACCCCATGCAGTCCTGGAGCACAGCCTGCAAACCAGACCTTGCAGCACAATGTCCTAGCCCAACTTGGTGTGTCCTTGTCCCCTTCGGCAGGCTGGTATCTGGTGACCACTGCGCTGAGCTGCAGCCTTTGCTCCGTGCTGGTGTCCTCCAGCTCTGCTGGTGGCACGTTGGTGGCCAGCTGTACCTGTGCAATGTCAGAGCGGGGCAGGTCACCTCTGACAGTGGTGACACCAACAGTGCAAGCTGTGGAGGTGTTGGTGCAAAAAGCTGCCGGGTCCGTTTGTACAAAACTGAGCTGACAAATCCAGTGTTCTCCTTGTGCCCGTGTGACTTTAATTTCTGTCCGTGATCACTGCAGTCCCAGTCCAGTCTTTGCCATCTTCTTCATAGCCATGTCTTGTAGTATCACTCCCGACAGCATGTTTTAAACTTTTTATTTTGGACGTGTGGATCCTGTCTGGATCCTGGTGTGCCCTGCTTGGAGCAGTCCCAGGAGCACCGTCTGTCCGGCTGGCACCGGGACCTCTTCTTCGCTGCAGGCTGGCTCGGAGACACGCTTAGTGTGCTGCTGGTCCTGGGGAGCAGAGGGGGAACATACGGGCTCGGGGTGCCGAGTACTGCGGAATCTGTGCGGGAGCAATGCGAGAGTGGTGCGGGAGATGAGCGGAGCGGTGCGGGAACGGAGCCGGGCTGAGGACCAGCAGAGGGAGCACAAGAGTGCAAAAATCCCACCGGGAAGCCGGGGGGAACGAGGGCTCCGACTGCACTGGTTTGTGCTGGTGCGCGCTGGTGCGCGCTGGTGTGCGCTGGTGCAGTGTGGGCCCCGCGGCTGCTCTGCCTGCCGGGCGAGACCCCCGCTACCCCATCCCAGAGCCACGGGGCTCCCCGGAGGGACCGATGGGGAAAGGTCCGTGTGTCTTAGGCAGCGTCCATTGCCCTGGCTCTCCATCAGCAGCCCCCGAGCCGCATTTTCCGGTCAGAGATGCCGAGATAACAGGTCCTGCGGTCAGTACACACCCTGCGAGGACACTCCACATCCCTCTGCACGGCTGGAGTTCTGCAGTGACTTTGCAGGCTCATCAGATCACATTTGAATTCATATTTCTGTGTCCCCTGAAACTGTCCTTCTCCTCACGCTGCTGGAGTGCGCAAACCCCTGGCTGGGGCCGGAGGGCAGGGCAGTGGGTGCGAGCAGTGCCCCAGAATGCCAGGCTGCCTGCCAGGCCCTGCAAAGGAGCTTTCAGCACCTCCAAGCCCGACTTGCTTTTGGAGTTCACTGTGAAAAAGACACCGTGACAAACCCCGGAGGGTTATTTTTGGCAGAAAACTATATTTGAAAGAAAACAGAGCAGCCATCCTGTTGCAGCCAAAGGAGCCTGTGATATTCCTGCCGCGGCTCGGTGCTGCCTTTCTTGCTGCCTTTCTTGCTGCCTTTTCTCCCAGAGGCAAAGATGCCATGAGACTCTGGTTAACACCAGATTATTCACATGGGTATATCTGCTCACACATTTAGTGTCCACAACCTTCTTGTCCTCATTGAATAAATCTCCAGCTGTATGAGCAGTGCATCTGGGACCTCCTTCAGCACCCTGTGGACCTGTGAAGGGCAGTGGCAGCAGAGCAGGTCCCTGCACTGAATAGTCTCTACCCAGGCCAGGGGATCACAAAGTAAAAAGACAAACAATTCACAGCACATCATTGCTGGTGCTAAGGCACCGAGGGCTGGTTTTGCTTTCTTGTTCAAGAAGAGGTGAATGCCACCCGGGAGAAATTCACTCCTCACATGGTTATCTTACTCACCACACAGTTTAACATAATTGCGTGGCAGGATGTCTGCAGAGGTCAGATGGGAATAATAGAGGTGTTAGTCACTCCAGAAAAAGAATTAAATCGCACCGGGCAGTTTGCACAGTTACTTCTGGTGCTACCGCAGGGAGAACCCCTAGGTCTTGTCTAGCAAAGCTTCAGCATTTTTTTAGGAAAACATAGCCAGCATTTTTGACATCTTCGTCTGTCTTTCATAGTGGGGCAATGTGTCCGTGTCGCAGCTGCCGTGGGGACTGTCCTGCTGGCGTCCAGGCGCCGAGGGAGGGTCATTGTCCCATTGTGTGGATGGGAAATGAGAGCACAAGGATGCAGAGCTCTGCTGGGAGGCTCTGAGCTCAAGTCTCTGGGGGCCTCAGCCTGAGCTTTAACTACAAAACCATCTCTCACAGTCCTCCATGTGCCGAGCAAAACATTTCAGATCATCCCCCTCTCTGCTCATGACCCTTTGTCAGCAGCTTCCCTGTACTTGCTGCAGACTGTCCCTCTGGAAACACAGCCACTCTCCAGCTTAGGCAGCAGCTTGGATAAACTTCCATTACAAAAGCTTGAGACCCAGCCAAATTTCCCAGAGACCAGCCAAGCTCCAGCAGAGCAGAGCCAGGTCCAGCTTGCCCTGGCACCGATGCCCAGCTCCAAACCCCAGGGGCTGGTCCCTGGGCTGTGGGCACAGGTGCCACCATGCACGAGGTCCATAAAGTCACAGTGGCCTGAGGACCCAAGGACCTCCTGGGCTCAAACTGCAGAGCAAAGACTACATCCGCCTGAAGCCACCACGGAGGAAAGGGACCAAGCAAACTCCTGCAGGAGGGAAGGGCAGTTTTGGAAGTGTGTGAGTCATGCTTGGATCTGACATTCCTGCTAAGGAGGCTGAGATGTGCAGGATGTGCTGGCCTGCTCTGTGGGTGACAGGGCTTTGGTGGGTGCATCCTCGCGGGGCCCGGCCCCGCCACCCTGGGGCATCTAGACACACAAGAGCAATTGTGGCTTTCTCTGCTGTTGGGCAATGAACACTGAATGTTGGGCCCGAATATTGTTGTGGATTTCAATAGAAAATGCTTTCAGATTGAAATGACCTTGATTACAGCTGGTTGAATAATCTGTTGTGAATAAGGTTCTGTGCAAAGTTTGGCATTTTTGTGTTCATTGCGTAATAATTGGTGATTACATTTTTTCCGGTATTTATCCTATGCTGATCTTGATATGAGCCTGAAATGCCAGCTGTGCAAAGACAAGAGACAGCACCCATGCCAACATCCATGCCAATATCTATGCCAGCTAGGGCATTACTTGCTTTCTATAGGTCAGGAACATCAAGCAACCCAGAGCTGCTTCCCCCTCAGAAACATACAACCCACTGATGCTCATTTGGCTATTTTTGGTTTGATTAAGGGCTCCACAAGTCCCCCTTGGGGGGACAGATGCAAATGGGGAGATGCATTTGTCAGGCCTGTGCATGCTGTGAACAAAAAATTGTTGTAAACATGTATTCCCATGTAAATCGATTTATTCCCAATTTATTCCCCAGTTTATTCAGTTTTCTTTTCCATCATTATGGGATTATGGTTTTAGTAATGAAAATGAGGATGAATAGTCCCTGACAACTATGCTGACAATTTACAGACGCAGAACTTCTTGCCTTCTGTGCAACTTCTGGCAGAAATGCGTCAAAAGAATTACTTAACAAAATAATAATAAGTGTCAGTCATTATTCATAGAAATATGATGTAGACTCAGTGCATACTTTTACATGTGATATGGATATAAGGACACATATGGAATTGCACTGATTAAAGTACAAATGCAACACTTAAGGTGGGAAAAACCTTCTGTGACCATCACTATGTCTTACTCTTAAGTGAGAATTTTAATTGTTTGGGAGTGGGTTTAAAGTAAGCCACAAAAAAGTTTGCTTTAAACCACCACAGTCCTGTCGGTACAGGAAGTTGCATCAGTATCTTTAAGTGGGTGCAAATCTGCGTGCAGACAAACCCTGTGTGACACGTCCTTGTGGAAGCACACTGTACCTTCAGTGCTGATAGATCAGCACCGAGAGCTAGGACAGGAACTTAAAAAAAATTGGAGATCATTAGTTTTGTAATCGGTGAATGCAGGACAAAAATGTTGCACTAAGTCATCAGCTGCAGTGAGTTAATCACCTGGTATTTGTTGTTCTGCTTCCTCCATTGGGGCTCACTGAAGAGTAGTATCCACAGGAACTTTATAGCATTTGTAAGAACTTTATGTTTTAGGTGAAATGTGATTTCTTTAAAGGATAACTATGAACTGCAGTCAATAATACCAATGACTTCAAATCCTTGCTCTGACTGCCATCATGGAGGGTTGGCTGACATGAAGATGAGCCTGTTGGTTTCAGTATGCGCTCACGTTTATGTAAAGCACCAGCAGTGGCTCTGGGAGCTGCTGCTGCTCTGAACCCAGCAATGCAAAGGGATAGCTCCAAGGATCCACAGGAACTGGATTAGAAAGGTGTTGCTTGAGCATCTCCAAAGGGGCATCTCCAAGGGACTGCACTGGAAGGTGAGCTTGTGCCTTCCCAGTACAGACAAATACAGAGCTGGAAGGTGGATTTGCAGCAGCAGAGCCCTAAAGCAGGGCTTGTCCCATGCAGGAGTGGGAGACAAGACCCCTCTGGCTTCTCCAGCCAGGACCCAGGGGAGTCCAGCCAGCTCAGCTGTAAATGTTATTGTATGTTTATAAACAAGGGCAGGCTGGAGGGATGACATAGCTCTGTTTACCCCAGTGGCATGCAAAAGTAAACACCCCAGATGAGCTGATCATTAACTTGCCTCCTCTGCATTCATGCCTATGTGAATAGGAACATTCCCCCTCACTCCTTCACTCTGTCTGGTTTCGTTTGCTCTATGTCCACAGGGCTGATTTAATAGCCCTCCTTGAACTCGGAGAAGGCTATCATTTGCTTGCAGATCAAAACAATGCTGACTGCCCTACATTTGAAAACCCCCCAATTTCTGCTTTATGATCGAGATAAAATCCTCCTCTCAGTTTCAGAAAACAGGCAGTGAAACTTTGTGCAGTTCAGGACAATCCCACAAAAACCAAGACTTTACTGAGAGCTTGGGAGCAAGCCAATTTGATGCATTAATCTCAAGAAATAAATCACATAAATAAGAGATAAGCACATGTTTCCCCCCAAGCAAATAGAGGCCACTTGGCTGTGAAAGGCACATCCTTCTCAAATAATGAGTGGGAGACTCTAATTCCAGGCTTGCAGTCAGTGTTTCTGTAGGGGCTTGCAGGCTGTGAGCAGAGGAGTAGCTGAGCATTATCAGGCATCTATTGAGAGGGTGTACGTCTGACACAGCTCACAGAGCCAGCAGAAAAGTCAGCACAGACTATTTTCCCACCCACACACTTTCACAAGGAGTCAACGGCGCCACTACTGCACAGGTCTCATAAAGGGTCAAGGATTTATTTTTCTTGAGTGAGCAACAAACTTCTTTTTCCATCAGCAATAATATTTTGTGACAGGGAGGCATTATCCCTAGGATCCCAGTAGTCTCTGACCTAGCAGATACTGAAACTGCAGGCCCACTGCTGGGTGAGTGCCCAGCATTTGGTGGCATGCAGAAACCCCCTCTTTGCACTGGGTGAGATGTCCAAGACAGACACTGGAAAGGTGAAAAACACCTGAATTGCTGCTTGTGAAATCTTAATCCACCTCCTTCATGTTTCATTGCATAAGCCTCAGTAATGAGGGCTTTGCAGGAATGCTGGTTGGGGTGTCAGGGTGAGATGCACTTCTCTCATCAATTCTTTCCTAAACTTGTATTTCCTTTATTTTCTTCCCTCTGTGGCATCCCGCAGAGCTGGGCAGCACTGGGTCACCCATCCCCAGGGTCACCCATCCCCAGCTCCCTCCCACGTAGTCCCATCTCTGCAGGGTTCCTGAGGTGGCCTGGGCTGTATTCCTTGGCCCCAGCATTTCGCCTCTCCATCCCCACAGCCCTGTTGCAGCCTCTCATTTATTCTGTGCCATACTGGCAACTGATTCTTGCAAAGTTACCAAACCACATTTCATGAAGGCTGATCACAGAAGCCATTGTTGTCCTGTGGAAAGCCATTTATTTGCTAGTTAATCCCCTGGGTGTCTCTGGAGGGAGAGGGAAAAGGTGGACCATAACAGGAGTGAAGGGTCCCTGCTCAGCTCAGACTTTCTCAGGGATGCAAAACCCCAGCCAACCACAGTGTGCTTCCACCCAGACATGGGGCTATTTTTAGCGCAACATTTCTCTCAGGCACTGACTATTGTGAGTGACCTGAGGCAGGAGGGTGGCACAGCTTTTCCCTCCATACTGGGCAGTTGTAAGGGCCTGAAATCAGGGCAGGTGGCAGATCCAACAGCCTTAACTGCAAAGGACTCTTAAGGGCATCCTCTGCTGGGGTCTGGTCTGATAACTCACAGCTCAGGACAGGCACCTGCTGCCCTTCTTTCTCTGCTCAGACTCTGCTAATCTCCCAAGCTGCAAGTCCCTTTCACTGGACCTGCGGAACCAGCTGGGTGTGCTGAGCAGGATGTGCACAGGGATGCTGGAGGGCTGTGAATGACATGGAGGTTGGCTGCTCTCAGATGCATCTCACCATGCTGTCAGCTCGTGTCACACCTGCCTTGTGGCAGCTGAGCCGTTGCAAAGGCTATATAGGAAAAAACAAGATCTCAAAAACAACGTGCTATTGATCTGCATCAACCCTTTTCAAGCTCTTCCCCCACCTGCAATAGGGAAGTTCCAGGAAATGCTTTGATCTCCTGCTCAGCAGAGCAACCCCAACTCCAAATCAGCTCTGTTTGCCTCCCAGCCAGCCCAGTATCTCTTAGCCTCCTCAGGGGCTTTCCTTGTCAGCTGGAGCTCTCACCCTGGGCCAATGTCACTCCTGCCCGTGGGGTCACAGTGTGCAGGGACAGGAATTATTGGACTGCTGACTGTTGGGACACAATTGGATCCTCCAGGAGAAACGGAAGAAGATAGAGACTAGATAGCCTGTTGTAATAATTGGCTATGGAGACAGAGGTAATCACTATAGCAAACAGAGTCTCCTTTGGGGAAAGATGAGGGTTTTAGAGCTGAGCTGGATTGTTTTCATATGCGGGCTGCTCACAGAGATGTTTGGGAAGTGCTTTGTGCCAGTGAGCTCTGCTGCATGTGCGTGTGTGTCTGGTTGGGCACAGGGCAGCTCTTCCTGTGCCTGGACTGGAAACGTTTTAAGCAGGAGACTGAAGAGTAGCAAATAATAAAAACCACACTCCAATCTGAGATTACTGGATGAATATTCACTGGTGTTGAAATACATGAAACTCTGTGAGTCTGGGCTCCCAGTGCTTTCACCAGAACCCAGCGGATGTCCAAATACAAACAATGAACAATCGCAGCAAACACAGTGTGGGGAAGGGGAGCGGCAGTTTTGCTCTGTCACTGGGCAGGGGGACAGGGACTTGTCAGGTCTCTCAGGGGTGCTGTGGCCACTGTGTGTCTGGGCCACACAAAGGAGGTTCTGTGCCCAGCCCTCCTCCCTGGTTCCCCATTCCCTCTCCCTGTGCCTGCCTCTTCTGCTGCTGGTGGGCTGCAGACCTGGGTGCACTGGCTCTGAGGGGCTCCCAGCAACACACAGCTGCCCCATCTGTGCCCAAGTGCTGTGTCTAGGACTCACCCAGGGCTTTTTCCATGAAGAAAAGATTGCAAGATGGTTCACACTCCCTCCTTTGGATAACCTTTGGAAAAGGTCCACAGCCAGCCGAGAGTCAAGCTGCCAGCTCCAACCAGACAAGTGGGTTAGCAAAACAGAGACAGATGGCCAGGGTTTATCTTGGGCACTTTTTCATTACTTCTATCACGACACAGCCATCAGGAGTGTCTCTGCTGCCTTTGCTATAACTGGAGGGCTGGGCTTCCTCTCACCCCCAGCTCAGCTGCACCCTGTGTTCTGACTGGGATCTGGGGGCAGACCTGATTCTCCCTGCCAGGACTGGGACCAGTTCCTGTATACACAGCCATACAGGGAGTAGTGATGCAGGGGCTGCTGTGTGCAAAGAGGAAGGGAGGGCAGGGGGTCCAATCTGCAGAGTAAGAGCAGTACCCTACAAGGATGAGGAAGGAGGTAGGTCAGGCAGGAAGGGATGCAGGGAGGTGATGGAGCTGATGGGGTTGAGGATGCATCAGTCCAGGGCCCAGCACGCATGAACAGATCACAGTAGCAAATTTGCCATTCCCCAGACTCTTGGCATCAGCACTGACTACACAGGTTTATTGAAGGACTTTGCTGCCAGATTGCACAAAACTCCCACTTTGGGGGGTCTGGGTTTAGGGTGGGCAGCAAAGGATTCTGGGCCTCATGCAGCATCCATAGGGCCTGGTCCCACGTGATGAAGGGGATAACTGCACCGGCCATCCCATTGTCCTGCAAAATGGTGAGTTGCAGCTCCTGGAGCTGCCTACCCCTTGGCCATGCCTGGCTGGATCCACCCACATTCCTCATCCTGTGCAGGACAAGTATGCAGTGGGAAGCTGCGACACTTGTTCTTCAAGCCTCATTGGTCCAAGCCAATGTCCCCTTACTCACACCTGGAGTGAGTGGACCCTGATTCCAAATGCAAATCATTGCTAGATAAAACTGAGAGGGATCTATCAGTGACAACATGAGAGAGATTAATTCCTTTCATGGGTGGAGAGAAAATACGTGCCAGGCAATGTCTGGTTTCTATCAGCAATTTAAATGGCTCTCTGGATGTGAGATGAATACATCCCCTTACTGGGGAGCACTGCGCTGCACTTGCAGGGCTTCTCCCTCTTCCAAGTCCAGCTGTTGCAGAAACACAAGCAGGCAAAATTGTCCAGGATCAGGAGTCACCAGCATTTACTTTTTAAATAGTTTGGCCATTTTAAATGTTGACAGTGTTTGTTTGTCTGGCAACAATCTTTGCCCAGCTTCCTCCTCCAACTCCACCTGAAGCAGAGCAGCTGGCCAGTGGCGCAGGCACTGCTGTGGTGGCACTGTAGTGTGACACATCTGCCCAGGGACACAACAGCAAATCCTTGCCCAGAGCTTCCCCAAGTGCTGGCTACTCAGTAGAAATGTCGTGTCCCTGTTGTAGGTGGCCCTGAGTGACACCTGGCCACGGGTGTTCCTAGCTGGCATTGGACCAGCTGGTTTGTGCTGGCCACAGTGCCTGTACTGGGGGACTTCAGCTTTGCCAGCAAATTTCTTGTTCAAACATCAGCTGTACTAAATTTGTGCAAAGCATTTCTCATGCTGTCCAGATGCCACTGCTTCTAAAAATAGCCCAGTCTAGTTGTTTCCCCAGCTTCTTGCTTTTTACCAGCAATAATTTTAATAGTCTTCACAATACTTAAGGAGTCATTTGTCCACGTCAGGCCAGCAACTACTGGGAATAAGAGTCAAACCCAGTTCTTCCATACTCCTATTCATGCCCTACTGAAAAAAAAAGACCACGAAGAAAGTTTTTGCACTGGAAACCAGAAGTTTTTGATGCACACTTAACAGGAGCTGGGTGGCAGAGGGTCAAATCCAAGCCTTCCCTGCAGAACTTGTCAGCACACAAAAGCTGCTGTGGGCCCTTCCCCTGGCACTGGTGCAGCACCTGGAATGGGAGCAGGATGTCCCCGAGGATCCCCAGTGTGGTGAGTTGTGCTATTTTACCAGGACAATGAGAGCCATAGGATGGGTTGGGATAGGGTGGGAGGAGATAAGAGAACATGACATGACACAAGATTGAGTGGGATGGGATGGGGTGTATTAGGATGGGGACGAGGATGGGGTAGGAGGGGGCACAATGGGGTGTCAGGCCAGCTTTCAGGGGCAGTTCTGTCCTGCTGCCAGCTTGGTGTCAGCTTGGTAAGCTGAGGCATACACTTGTGCCTCAGTTTCCCCTCAGAGGGTATCATTGTGCTGTTTGAGAGCCTGGCAGCTTTGTCAGGCTGGAGGTCACCACATCAGCAGTGCTGTTTTGAGTGCCAGACACAGACAGTATCTGTGACACTGTTGTGTTTGCTATTATTTTATGTCATGTAAAATTTATGCCATTTCTGAGGTATTTCTGCAAACACAGCTCTTAGGGACCTTGTCATCATTTAAGTATCCAGTCCTATATCCAGTTCTTGAATGTTGTGGCTTTTCCTGTGTTTATTTTCCCACCTCCTAGACCTTTTGCTCAGCAGACAGGCTGGATATTTTTCTTTTGGCTCTGCCTGCCTGGAGTGAGCATCCCAGGAGGTGCAGCATTGGCAGAGCTTGTGCAGGACTGTGTTGAAGGGGTGGCCACAGGGATGTCTGAGGGACCAGAAGGACGGTGATGGGCACCTTGAAGAATAAATCCAAGGGAAGAGCAGGGGCAGAGGCTTTCCTGAAACACAACCAGCATCAGCCTGGCTGGGCCTGAGATTGCATTCACATTTCAGGGTGTGATGAACAGGCAGACAGCATGGGAGAGAAACAGCCCTCCTCTGAATGCTGCACTGGGATCATACCTGAGAGCCTCCGGCAGCAAAGCTCTGCCTGTTCTCCTTGCAAAAGAGCTTTTGGGAGCAGTGGACACCTCCACACACCCAGGTGTGGGCTCAGGCATGGATCAGCGGCGGGAGGTGCCGGCTGTGGGCAGTCAGGGGTGATCGTGCAGGTTGTGCCCAGGAAGGCTCAGCCAGGGCACACGGTCCTGTTTGCAGGGTCCCGTCTGCGGGAGCTGCTCCCGTACGCTGCCCTTTATTCTGCTTCTTCCCAGCGGCTGCTGGGAGGCCGCGGAACAAACAAACCGGGAACAATGCTTTCCAGGAACCCCGCACTTCCTCCGGCAGCCCCGGGTCAGGGCTGCGAACGCCGCACAAACACCCTTGGGCTGGCGGTGGAACGAGCTGGAACGGGGAGCATCCCGCCCAGCCATCCTGCCAGGGGTCTGGGTTAATAATAACAATAAAATAAAATAAAATAAAAAAAAAATTAAAAAAAAAAAAAATCTGCGACTTATCCTCCATCCCCCAAACGAGTGTTTGAATTCCCGGTGCGAGGACCGGAACACATTGATGTTTCGGGGAAGGCTCAGAAAGTGCTGATGAAGCGTTTGAACTTCGGGACTTACGGACTGGAGGGGAGCATGCGTGGTGAGAGGCTCGTTCCCATAGCTCCTCCAAAAAATCCATGCCAGGGTGCATTTGTGGAATAGGCTGCATATAAATTATCCATAAATAAGCTTAACGTTAGTGAGCAGGTGGAACAGGGCAGGGTTCAGGAAATTATGCAAAGAGAGTAGACAAAGAGCCAGGCTGCGATTGCTCTTTGTGTTGGGAAGCTGGGCTCACTTTGTGCAGTCACAACGAGTTAGTGCAGGGCACAAAAGGCGGCAATTTTGGGTTTAGTTAAAGTCTCTGACAGCATTCATATGTTAAATGATTTTGTGCCACTATCTGCTGCTACAGTATGTGTATCACAGGAGAATCACAAACTAATCTGTTGAGGCCACAGTGCAATATCACAGGAGATGTAATTAATAAGCCAGACAAGAGTGAGGGAAAAAAGAAATTTGTTGTGGTTCTTACTCAATGACCAGGCACATCACATCAGGAAGAAATGAGTAACATAGAGCAACACAGATGTATGTTCTGGCATTTGAAATTCTAATCCAGATGCAAATATTGTAGACAGGATCCTGTCTTCCACCTTCAAAACTTCAGACACACAAGAACTGCGTGGCATCCCCTGCGCCAGCCGATGCCTGCAGAGGCAGGCCAGGGCTGTTCAAAGGCATTCCCAGCATAAGGATTATTTTGGCTTTATGCTTGCTGCCCTTTCAGTCTTTTGTGAGATGCCACGAGGAACAGAGCGACATTTGAAACAGGAACAAGGATTAGACGTGTCCCCCCCCCACCGTGCGGTCACACAGTGCCTGGCAGAGGAGCTACTGAAGGTGCTGCAAGGCAGAGCTGATGCACACCTGGCATCACCTTCACGTGGGAGGGGAGTGCAGGACTTTGCACCCCCCGTGGGCTGCCTTCTACCCCTGCCTTCACCCACAAGTGAAAAGATGTCTCTGAAACCGTCGATGACGGGCAGCAGGAGGTGAGTGGGCAGGTGATGAGCTACAGAGCCCCTGGTGTCCCCCTCCCTGCCATGGCCTTTCCTGAGTGGCATTGACATGGATGTTGGAGCTGTCTCGCTTGCATTTCGATAGCCACAGCACATGCTTCAGGCTGGGCTCACAAAGCACCCTCAGCTGCACTGGATGAGATCACATGAAACAGCCATCTCCATGCAGGCTGAGGATACACAAATCTCTGGTGTGCAAGTAAAATTGGCTTAGGGGGACTGTGGAGGAATTGCCCCAGCTCTCAGGGCCCTGGAGCACAGCTGGGTGGCTGCCCAGGGACATTGGAAATTAATTCACCAGTCTCATTATGCTGATTGGCAACTGCCAAGTTTAGGTTGTTTGCAGAGGGACTCACCCAGGGCTGGCTTGGAAACATGTCTGTGTCCTGATCCCAAGCAAGGTGCACAGGGTCCTGCAATGTCACCATGTCACCAGTCCTGCCCCCCAGGATAGAATCACAGAATGGTTTAGGATGGAAAAGCCTAAGATCACCAAGTCCAACCATTAACCCAGTACCACCCTGTTCACCACTAAACCACGTCCCCAAGTGCCACATCCACACACCTTTTGAATGTTCAGGACAACACTTCCCCCAAAATCTTTTCATTCCCATTCCACTATTACCAACTTTCTTCTCACAAAGCATTTTCCCTTCCCCCAAAATGAAGAGTGCATAAAGATTTCTATCTGGAGCCAGAGGGCTCTGGGAGTGTGTCTGCCTGCCTGGTGGCGGGGAGGGCAGGCTCCCTGGGGAGGGCTGGCTCCGTGGGACCCCCGGCTCTGCAGGGTGCCCCATCCAGCTGCCAGCCTCAGCACAGGGCTGGCCAGGGCTCATCGTGCACCAGATTGCAGTGAAAGGTTTTATTACCCAGTCAGCTTGCCCCTATCAGTCAGCTATTTGGCTGAAGGGGAGGCATCCATTCAAAGCCAGTTTACAGCAGAGGCTTTATTTTTATTTTAAACGCATCTGGAAATTAAAAATCCCCTTTGGCACTCATCCACTTTGGAGAGAGAGCCAGGCCTGTCGTCTGGCCAAGCAGTACTGCTCTAGCCGAGCTGGGTGGATCCAGTGCTGGGACATTTTCCTAATTCAAGCAGGAGTGGGATGTTGGCTTTCTTCCAGCAGCTCCACGAACTCCCCACGCCGAGTGTCAGTTTGGTCTTCACACCGTGTGTGTGATACAGTAGATGTCACTCAAAGCCATTCAGGGTGTGCTGTGCTCTTCCCCAGCCCAGGGACATCTGTGAGATTGTACCTTGGCCAAGACAAAGAGTGATGGGATGGGCAGTGCACGTAGGGTTCGCCTCAGGTGAAGGGCAACCATGCAAAACATGGGTTGTTAATTTTCATCATGGGATGGCTGCAGGTCTGACAGATGACACTGCTCAGGATTGGCTGAACCTGGTGGCACAGGCATGCTGAGTTTATAGCAGAGCCCTGGTAAGTTCTGCATGAGCAGTGTTTTCCAAAACCACAACATTTTGTTTTTCCTCAGCAGGGTGACAAAGTTGAGGTGGGTCATCCCTTGAGTCAAAGAGTGTTTTGGAGAATTGAAAAAAAAGGTAAGAAAATCCAATGCCTGCATGCAGGTATAGTTGCATAGACCTGTTTTCATCCTGCAGGAAAACAGTAGGCACTGGAAATCTCAAGCCTGCTCTGGCAGCTGGCACCTCTGGCTGCCCAGTCCCATGGGTCCCTTTACCATAGTTCCTCAGCAGGAAGGCAGACAGGTTTGGAACAAGGCAGAGAACAGAGCAGTGACAAGGATTTATCCACTCTGTACCACAGAAAGAAAATTGAGAAGCCCCTTGGGTTTGCCGCTGTGGAGACTGAACCTGCTGAGTGCATCATTTCAACCCAGAACAGCATCTTTTATCCAAAAAGTGGGTGAGGTGAACAACCATGTGTTCAGTGAAGGGTTGAGGATCTCCAGATGGAGCTTTCACCTACATCTCAGGAGGGCCTGGGCTGCCCTCCTATCCTGGGGGTGGGAGCTCCACAACCTGGGGCAGCTGCAGCCAGTGGTGTGTTCCCTGCCTGATCCGCACCTGGAGGGAATGAGGATTATTGCTTGTGAGTGTCTCTTCTAGTAGGAGAGGAAGGCAATGCCCATCAGGCTAGGAGAGGGGATCAAACAGGCACGGAACTGTCACCCCTCAGCCTATCCTTCCCAAGCTGCCCTGTCCCACCGGCTCCTGCTTCCAGGCACAGTCCTCATCCCTGCTCCAGCACATCAACAAGAGCTGGTCCCTGCCAGGAAAGACCAATTTCACCACTGGCACAACCCAGTGAGGGCCAGGCATAAGGAGACACGAGCATAGACTCTTCTCTAATCTTAGCTAAGCCTTCGCAAAGCCCTACTGCACAGACACAAACTAGACTTCTTCAGAGTCTCATAAAACTGAGAAAACCGCGGCCAGACCCTTATGGCAATGGCAATACGCCCTCTTTAGCACAAAGCCTATCTTCCCACACTGGATTTCAAGTCCCCCTTTCAAAGTATGGAAGCATTAGATCTTTCCAAAGAAAGGATTTCCTGAATTATTCTAACACTGAAAAAAAATAATGTATTCTTCTCTGCCCTGGCTCTAGCAGGCAGTTGAAGTACTTGGCTGAATTTTTTTTCTAAAAAAATAGAAGCCAGAGTCATGACATAAGAACAGGATCTTGTACTTAGAAGGGACATGAACCTCCAGAGGAGGCTGTGCTACCAACTCTGCCACTAATAGTAGCTGCCAACTTTGTGAGCATTGTACATTGTTTAAAGAATCTCATCAAGTTATATATTCCTTTTGAAGTCAGACAACTTTGATTTAACAATGGCTTCAGAGCTTTGAAAAACCTATTCTTTTCTAGTTTGTCTTCCATGATGGTTCCTTACCTGTCTCCCATTGCTGAATAAATCATTATAAACATAAACCAGATGCCTAATGCTAACAATAACTTTAGAGAGCCCTGCTTCCCCCAAGATGTATGGGCAATGACTAACACACTTTTAGCCTCCAGACTTAATTTAAAGCATTCTGGAATTGTGCACTGGTGAGATGAAGGCTGCCCAAGACAATAACTTTTACATTAAATATAATCTCTGTCTTTAACAGCAACAAAGTCAAGGTTGCTCTCCTTCAGCCCTGGTGTCTCAGCTGGCCGTGGATCCTCTGCGAGCCTGAAGGCTTTGGGAAAGGAAGACCAACTTAAAGAAAATGAAGTGTCTGTGTCTGAATGCATGGGAGCAGCAGCTTATGTGACTTGCAGTGAGCATGCAGCAGCCAGGCACTGCTCCTCAAAGCAAAGTCAGGGTTGTCTTGTGTGACAGTGTGTGACAAGGGACAGTGTTGAACCTCTAAACACCTCATCTCCCTCTGGCAGAGCAGCAAACACTCAAGCTGCCCTCAGCCTCTGTCATCAGCTGAGCTACAGCACTTTGAAACCTGGAACTCACCTTGCCTGCAGACAGATCACGGCTGTGCGGAGCAGTGCAGGGGGCTGTGCTGGTGGAAGATGAGTGTTCCTGACCCAGAGGCCTCAGCCTGTGGAAAGCCTGTAGCTAACAGCTGCTCCAGAGCTGCTCCGTAGGGAAAATATTGCTTAACAGAGGAACACATTTAAATGCATTACTAGCACAGCTAAATGAGTGTCTGGAGATTGAGCTCTGGCAAAGAAACAAAGTTTTGAAAGCTTCCTTCAGTATTCTTTCACTTTCCTATGTCTGCACACACTGAGCCTACAATTGGGTTAATCTTGCCATTTTATTTTCAAAATTTTGTCACCCCTGTTCTACAAGGTTTACTGTCTTCCTTAGTTTGGTTATTTGAAGCAATAACTAAGAAGTGGAGAGAAGAAGAAAGGATGGGAGGAAATCTTTGGATCTGACAAAGTTAAGGAAATTAATCTAAGATAAACTCTTCCACACAGATGTGTTTTGCCCTTGTGACGTTGCCGGCACAGCGTGGCACAGTGGGAAGCTCAGTACAGAATTTCCTGTCAGAGAGTGAATTAAAAAGAGCCATTGCTAAAAATATACCAGCAAGGAGGCTCATGGGTTGCTTGGGAGGGATTATTTCTCCTCCCTGAACTTCATGGCAATACCCCTGTTTTGTTGAGGGACCTTTTGTGGCAGCCTCCCAAGCAGCCTGGTCGTACTGAAGTCCAATGATGCATTTGGAAGCATTGCAAAGATACCCCATGAAAAATAAAAGCACCCCAAAACAACCAGGGGGAGATTTTCCAGAAGTTCACCCTTTGCATGAAATTTGCGTTACCCTTGCATCACACCTTAGCCTTTCCTAATTTCCAGCTGCTTGGTAAAGCTTCAGCCCTGGACTGTTTCTTTTTATTCTAATTTTCAAATGAAACCTCACCAAATTATTTAATATGGGGAAGAAGGTAAAACACAGAGGGGCTTGAGGGGAGGAAAGACTCCAGACCCAACGTCTCCCAGGAAATTTTTGCCACCTCTTTCACCTTTGTGCTTAACAACTGCAGAGCTCCTTGCCAAACCAGACTCCACAAACTCTCCAGCCACACTTACAGCAGCACAAAATCCATCTCTGGAGGAGGTTACTAGGGCATTAGAATATAAAAGACCATAATTTATGTATTTTAAGCCATGTGTTTGATAA
The DNA here is from genome assembly GCA_013397935.1 of Dasyornis broadbenti. Classification (NCBI taxonomy): domain Eukaryota; kingdom Metazoa; phylum Chordata; class Aves; order Passeriformes; family Dasyornithidae; genus Dasyornis; species Dasyornis broadbenti. The sequence goes on from VZRN01001189.1 coordinate 2,039,764, forward strand.
TGTTGGATACCGAGCAAACCCTGAATATAATCTTTTTCAAAAAGCATTAATTCTAGATGATGTTTTTCTCTTATAAAGAATGATTTACCTGTCTCCATGGGGTTGTACTTTTTGTACAATAGAGCACACGTCTGTTCTGGTTCCTTACATATGAGGTACAGAGCCCAGGCAAGCAGCTGTCCTGTGGTATTGTGGGGTTTCCATGACAAATGGGAATCCTTTACAGGGAGCTTTCATTTTTTCATCTGAAAGCCTCAGTACACTGGCAGTTGTCAGAGTCCTGTGAACTTTCATATCTATTATGCCATCACCACTACAAATGCTTTCAAATTAACAACCAGCCAGATTTCCTCTCTATGACCAAGCAGGAAAATGAAGAGAAAAGACAGAAATTATTACATTACAGAATACCTTCTCCCCACTTAGCAATCACTTTGTAAAGTGATCCGAAAGGTTATTTACATTGGAATACATCTAAGGGGATGAAAAAGAACAAATGCTCCAAAAAGGGATCACAGCTGTTTCCTTTCTTAACCCTGCCTGTCTCTGCTCCAAAGCAATCACCCTCATGCTGGTGTCTAGTGGGATCCTCACAAAATGGTGAGAAACATGCATTTTAAGTAATCTCATAAATTAATTTCTATTTCAATTTTTAGCTTATCGCTTTTTCCAATTCCTGTTTGTCTTTGGAAAGGGGTATCTTCAGTCTGTGCATGGACAAGGGCAGGCACGTGGAGAACAGCCCATTCTGTAGGAGCAGATCCACTGCTGCGCTGGCAGTGACAGGAGAAATAGAATAAAAAGCAGGACAGCCTTGCAAAAGGAGTGTTTTCTAGCAGTATGTTGCTGAGCTGTCCCACCATTGCTGACACAGTCTTCCAGGTATGAAAACATGATGGGATGCACAGCAAAAGGCTGGAATCATGGCCTGGCACCTTCTCTGAGTACAGCGTCAGGGTCCCAGGTGTCCGTTTGGTGCATCTGGCACACTGATCTTACATCTGAAAATAATGAGAGTAATATTCAAAAGTCAAGGAAATTCATTATCTGTCTTTCCTCACAACTTTGAATTCTTCCTGTTAATTGCTCCATCTTTTGACAGTGCCTTTTCAAACCATTATCAATGGCCCCGTCTGGTTGGCAGTGAGAAGTGGAGTCTCAGTCTTTGATGAGGACTTGCAGGGCTCAAAGACCTTCGATGGTCACTGATGGGAGATTACATTCAGGCAACCCCAGGGATCCCCCTGGTCTGGCAGCCTACGGTTAAAATCTGTGTGAGTGACTTAAGATCCTCAAAAAATTGCCATGGTGAGTAATCCCCTGAGATTTGGTGTTACTCTCATAAACACAGGCTGTCCTTTTTTATATTTAAACATCAAAGGATGCCATTTGCTTTTAAAGTGATGTTTGGTGTTAATATTCTGCTCCTACAGGCCACTTGGATCATGGGGAGGACACAGTCATCTCAAAATAAAGGTCTGTTCTGCTGACTGATGGGCTTGAAAAATTATGCAACAAATGCCAATGCACAGCTCATTTATATGAGACACAACTGGTGGTAGATAATGTTCTGTGCTGAAAATGTGCACAAAGGTTTTATTTCTACCTTCACTGAGAATAAGACAGAATTTTGTATTCCTGTACATTTTATATCTCTTCCCTCACCCTGCTATCACTTGTGGCAAAATTTTAGCCTTGAAGAACTGTGGTGGTGGAGCTTTTATCAAGGTGACTTCTTTATGCCACAGGTTCAACTAAGAGGAACTGCTAGAGAGTAGGTTCAGCCCAAATTTTTCTGTCCAAATGGTGATGCAAAAATCAGAAAAGTAGCAAATTTTATTATCCCTGTACTTCTGGGGCAGACTGAGGGTCTTTAATGGCTTTTGATGTCCTGGAGACAAAGCTGTCAGGGCTGTTTCTTCTCATCCCTGTGTCTTGCATAGCTTTTGGTGTTGTATGAGAGGAGATTGCAGCAGAGGGAAAGGAAGATACAAACCCCTCTCTTCTTAGCCTCTTGGCTAAAGTCCAAGTATTTTAAGCATTTCTGCTAGGGGTTGATTCCCCCAGTGAGCCCCAGAACTCTCATCTCTGATGGCTGTAAATCAAAGATTGCTCACAGGAGATCAGCACATGCCAATATTGCTTTAGACTTTATGGCATGTGCACTTCATATATTGATAGCAATGGGCCATCCCTCCCTGCAGCCCTTTAGTGTTCCCGTGATTGTGTTTTGATTTAGTGGGCAAGGGAGAAAAGCACAATGGAAGTCATGCAAATGATTAAATGCAAAGATCTGTTCATCTTGTGAGACCACTTGTAAATAATTTAACAAAGATCTTTAACAAGTCACACTCTGAAGGAAAAAGTAGGTTCACTTTAAACCCTGCTTTTTCAATTTGGATGTTTAAATCAGTACTGCAGTCTTTTAAAACAGCCAGACTCTGTAGAAATTGCCATGGAGAGACAGACACAGACTTCTGGTTGCCAAGTGTGAAGGAGAAAAATGTGAGAAACTCTATAACAGACAAACATGGGGTAATCTCACTTCCCCCAGAAGAGCTCATCTAAGCCTTGGAGACTAGTTAAAATATTAAAGCAAGAGGTTTTGCCCTTCCCAAACTGCTGTTCATTTGAACTCTGCAGTGATGGTTTTCTCCACAGGAAGTTTCTGCAAAGCTTTTGATAATTTTATGGGAACACCTCATTGCATATTTTAAGTGTTCCCTTTACCATCTCTCTCCCAGAAATACAATAAAATACAGCAGGAGACATCCCATCTCCAGGCTGTTGGGTACCTGCCCATGTGGAGCAGCCTTCACTGGCACGGCTGCTCCAGGGCACAGGCAAGGCTCGTGTGAGGAGCATGGATCCCTCCCCAGGAGACACCTGATTCCCAGCGAAGGGAGCGCAGGGCAATTAGTCACTGTAAAACAGTCTAATGAGGCTAAAGAATTAGGAATTGCCCAGGCTCCAATAAAACTCAGTGCTTTATATGACTTGAGATGCAGTTGGAGGAATCTGGCTAATCTTTTACTCTCCTAGTAAATCATTCATTGAGGCCATCTGTGAAATATGAGGCGAGCAGCTTCAACCCAAGATTCCCGCTTAGCGAAGCTCTTACTGGCTTGGCCAGAAAGAAGCTTTCCTGATAAAGTTGATAGCTAGTCCAAGCCCTCATGATTTCCAGCGGCAGTAATCCTGCTGGGGAGATTAGAGAAGCAGCCCTTGAAAGTCCTGAAGTATGGCCATGCACTACAGCAAAATTCAAGGGAATAAAAAAAGATAAAATCCAGTACTCACCAGGGCCTGGCCCTGACGTGCCCCTCAATGCTCTCAGGTCCAGTGGTCTCTGCAGACAGGACTGACCAACAGCCCCCAAACAGGTCACAGCCTCTCTGGCACAGAAACATTTATGGAGCTCTGGGAGAGCATCAAGGAAGAAATCCAGTGCCTTGATGGCCAAAATTGAACTGGGGTTTTCTTCAAGGATAGGTGTGGATGCCCATCTGGAAGTGATATTCAGGTCTCACAACTGAACCCAGAACCCAAAATTCCCTGCTTCAGGAAAGTTCATGCCTGATTCAAATGAGTACAGTGTGAGATCATGAATAATTCATCCAAAACACCCCTACCAACTCCCCTCACCAGGCTGCTTGTCTGTGTCCTCTACCCAGACTTGATAAGTTTTTAAGAAGAAGTCAGTCTTTCTCCACAGGCATTGCTACTAACCTGGGAATAGAAGAAAGTCCTTGGGAAATTATTTAATAGGGCAAAATAAATAAAATTTTAGCTTACAACAGAAATGGGCTGAGTACCTAACCAGAGTGTTTAAGGACAATCCATCTCCTCTGGGAATTAGGACAATATCGTTTTTTTCAGACTTTTTAAAAATATATCTTCTCGATTCCAAGCTCTTAGGATCCGTAATTCCCAGGTGACTCAATAGCTAGTAGGAACAGAGAGTTTCAAAGCGAAACAGGAGAAGCACTAGCTCCTAGAGCCAAGTGCTTGAAGGGAAGTGAAGCAAAGACTCAAATAGGAGACAAAATAGAAGCCCAGCAGGGCTGGAGGCACAAGCCTACCGTCTTACCTGGTGCTGGACTCTCATAGAAGGCAAGGTTTGCACAGCAGAAGGCTGAGCACATCTCACCTTTGAACTCTGTCAAATCCCTGTTGTATAAATCCAGACATTTATAATGTGTTTGGGTGCCCTGCAGAACTACAACCACGAAAGGGAAAATCCACCCACTCCTGACCTGTGTTTAAGCTGGGCAAAAACCTGGTTTAGTGTTGAAGTCTTGGTCCAAATTACAGCCCTCTTGATGACCAAGTAAAGTTGGGGAAGTGCTGATGTCTTGGAGCAGCATGGCAGACAAACAGAAGGAGCTGCAGTTCCTAGAAAACAAAGATCCTCTTTGCCATGTGAACTTTAACCAAAGCTTGGCATGATAATCCCTCCGTGCTGTGGTTTGCGAGATTTTAAATATTCTTTCTGTTTTTCTTGGCTACCTGGTGTTTGCTCCACTGACCTCGGGGTCAGTAACTGTGTACAATACATCAAATTTTCTGCCTTCTCCCTAAAATCTCCTCAGATCTAAGTGAAACAGCATCCCATTGACCATTACCCTGACTTATTGGTGATGCATTTTCTGCTGTGGAGAGAAACAGGTCAAGACAAGTAAGACTGGAAGTTGTTTTATTTTGGTTTTAAAGTGAAGGGTTCTTCCTTGCCACTTCCTAAGTATCTAACTGCTGAAGAAAGTAGTTCACCCTGTGCATCAGCTGAGGCATTAAGGAAGCACTTCCTGTAGTCCTAATTAAGTGTAATAAGCACTATAAATGCCCCTTCCTGTAGTGCTGTTTCTATTCTTAGCATGTTCTGTACCATCCCTGGTAGTCAGGGCTGTGGGGTTTCAAACTGCAGCTTGGATCACTGAAAATATAGACAGTCAGGAAGGAGAAGCAGCAGGGAGAGCAGCTGGCATTCCCCCACCCTGGGTCAGAAGTAAAGCAGAAGAGGAGGAAGGTGAAAAGCACAGGGGAACAGAGAAGTGCTCAACCTCAGCAAGACCAAGGATATACCATGGCTGTGGCGCTGGAAACTGCCTGAGCAAAGCTGCTGAGGAGATGTGCCCCAACACACCAGAGCTCATGCAAGAAGGGGATGTCTGTGTCAGCTGGGCTCAGGGATTTTCCATCAGTCAGCCAGGACTTGAGTTGTTCAGCAGAAGGCTGTCCTGGCCTCCCAAGCACAGGCACATTGGTGCATCCTCCACCTTACAAATCACACATAATGAAGGCTACAGAAGCATCTGTTATAAATCCTCTTCTCTGGGCAAGGGCAGGAAGCACAACTTTCACAAGACTCTCTTAAATTGGAGGAAGTCATCCAGGCCTTTTCTTTGGAAGTGCTGCGCCTCTCCTGGAGCCCTTTGTGATCTGAGTTGTTTAGAAAGTAAATGAATTTGAGTAAGCCAGAGAAACAGTAATGGTTATTTCTCCAAGAAAGAGAAGCTTAATTTTACCATGGGGATCTTGCCTTTGCCATGACCTCTCCAACAGCTCACAGGAACACGGGATGAATTAACCAGCAGTGAGAACCGGTTCATCTTGCAGATCTGTAAAGAGTTTCATCTTAGTTCTTAACAGCAATATCCTCAATCCTGAAAAAAACCAAATCAAAAAAACCCCAAACTCAAGTAAACTGCACCTAGTCCTCAGCTGGTAACACTCAGCTTCTCCATAGCTTATGGCACCCTCCTTTTTCCATCTAACCAAGACAGAACTAGGACTTGTAACCTCTTTGGAGACTTTCCTGGGCTGCAGCTGAGATGGTCAATGCACAAGGAGCAGTGAACATTGCACAGGCAGCAACTCTGGAGGGGCTGGTCCTGGAGAAGGTGAGAGGAAGGGGAGCAGGAGGAGGATTACCAGGCTCAGAACCATTTGTGTTTGCTCAAGGTTGGTATCTGTGCAGCTGACTGGTAAATGAGATCAACAGGATTTTTCCATCTGATCTAAGCAAGCAGTTGGGTTTTATTCAAGTCATTCTTCTAAGGGATAATAATGTCTTATTATGACTAGAGGGCTTATTACTAGAATTTTGTACTAAATTCAATAACCTGAACTGACTATATATTGTCCCTCTTGTGGGAGCTTCAGCTGTTTGAGAAGGAGCCCCAGGGTTGCGTGATCATCCCTAAAACCTTCTCCCCCCTAAGTTCTGACTTTGGAGAACAAGTTGTTCATCATATGCTGAATTCAGCCTTGGAGTAACTCCAGTGAAAACAAAAGGAGTAACAACAGGAATGGATTAGGCCCAATTGCTTTCACATTTCTCCAACTTGAATTTTCAATTCCAATACTAAAGGAGGAGTAAAGAAAACCCCTACCCAGCTCATGGCACAGAGACAAATACACTCCAAAGCGTAAGTCTGCTTGTGATGTGATCTCGTGCCCTTTAGAAAGTGCACCAAGGAGGGCTTCCCGAAGCCTACCTAGGAAAAAGACTCTGCTGTCATCTGGCAGGAGCAGCATATATTCCTGCTTCTGCCACTGTATTGCACAAATTTTTGCTCAGAATGGTCAAACCCCATGGTTCTAGGCTGCTACACTTGTGACTACTGACCTTACATGTCTGAAAAAAACCAGCATCTGCCAAGCTGAGTTATAGAGTCATGAGGATTTAATTTCATTTCATAAAAACATACTGAGCAATATTAAACAGTAATGCACCAGTCCCATTTTCCAGATGGAGCTGTGCTCAGATCAGGAGAGGGCACAGTCTCACCTACAAATCCTCATCTGATAGATCATCACCTTGGCATATCTCTGGTTAAACAGATGTGAACAACAAGAGAGGAAGTGGAACAAGGATGGAGACAGAGAACCCCAAGCTCCCCTGCTGACTGTCGAGCCCTGCTTTCTTGCAGTGCTTGCTGCACCACTCACTCATTAGCTTTTAAGTAAGTTCCTCCTAACTTTGACCTGCTGTTTCCTGCCAGGACTGATGAGCCATGAGTGCAGAGACGCTTCCTCTGGGCCAGTTCCTCAGAGCACAATTCCAGTGGCTGCCACATGAAGTTAGCTGAAGAAAAAAATGTTGCTCTTGTTTTCACTGGAGTTATTCCCAGTGAAATTCCCAGGCTATTCCAGAGTGTTATAAAAGGGGCAACATAATTATCCAGTGATCAAAGAACTAAACTGCAAGTCAGAAGTCCTGGGTTCAATTTCTAACTCATATTCAACCAACAGTAAGCATATGCCCTCTGTGTCTCCACACACTCATTTGAGAGTTTCAATAATAATGATGACACTCAAAGGTACTCCTAAACAAATAAGAAGTTTATGAAACATCTCAGAAGCACAAAATATTGACACCACATTTGGCCCATAAGCTTTACAAAGTAAGTGCAGAGCTTTGTCCCACTGACAGGCTGGAAGTGGAGGAGCTTGGTCAGCTGCTATCTAGCTCAGAAATCACTGCACATTGTTTGCAAACTTATCAGGAGTGACTTGAATTGTGAATTAGCTTCAGCAAGGCAGCTGGCAGGCTGCTGAGGCATACAATGCCTGCTGAATCTGCACTTCCTGCTGGAGACGTGCGAAGGAGAAGGCAAACTATGAAAGAGCAGAGGAACCGCTCCCAGCTCCAGTCAAAACTACGTGCAGCACAGGCACAACAAGGCCAGCCACTGATCCAGGGGCCAAACCAGAATTCCCAGCAGCAGCAGTGCTGATAGTATTTAGTCCCAGCACTGCACTTGCTGTGGAGGGATCTAAAAGCCCTTTGGGAAGATCATGAGGCTCCCCCAACCTTCCCTCAGCTCCTTTCCAGGCTGGATAAGGTCACAGAGCTGGAGGGCAGCAGTTGAACTGTCCCAGCCCACACTGTGACCCTGCAGGCAGCTCTCACACACAGCATAGGGCTGGTGCTGCCCTGTTTTACACTTTCAGTAAATAATCCAATCTCTGTCGAAAGCAGCAGCAGACACCGAGACACGTTCTGGCCAGCCTTACCTGAGCGCTCACCTGGACAGGGCACCAGAGCACAGCTCCACGGCTGGACACTCTCTGTGCAGACAGACATTCCCTGTATACTGCAAGTTACGGAGCTGAAGCTGCTGTACCTTCTCCAAGATCCAGGTCCATGTGTGCCCACTTGGAGAAATAACAGCAAGATGCTTCCTGTGTGCCGTCTGATGGGAACACTGCAGCATCAGCTCTTGGGATAAAACCCTGCTTGTACACTGCAACCCACTAAACCCAAGCGAAATGTGCCACAGCAGGCTCCTGAAAGGCTCCACGGGGCTGGGAAAACAGCCAACGTGCAACGTTCTCCTAGGAAAGCTCTCTCACTGTGAGCAGGGCCTATTCATTCATTTCAGGTTGTCTGTAAATTTGATCCAAGTCCCCTCTAGCACGGGATTGCGTTATCCTTAGAACCAAAGAGAACTTTTTTTAAAATCAGTTTTAAGGTTATTAGCACGAAGAAGTCCAAACCCTCACTCTGTGAAGTCAGTGTTGACTTGAAAAGACGAGGTTACATTGTGAGTGAAAAGGAAGTAAACATTAGAAGTTTCTAGCAACAGGAGCTGGAGGGCGAGTGCGGTTCAGAGCACTGCAGGCAGCGTTACCACTGCTCACCAAACACTGTCCTGTGCTTTGCAAGCCACGAGACGCCATCCCGTGGCCATCCAGATCCCCACAAACTTCCCACAGCTGGTCCAAAGCTCCCAACAGAGTCAGGGATGCGCTGCTTGCTGGCACTGATGCTCACTCTAAGTCCTTCATGCTTCTTATCCTTCGTTGCTAATGTAAAGCAAGGCAGGAATAGTTCTGCTACTCCCCCCAAAAACACCCACAGAGGTGCAGGCTGTAGGATGTGGCTGTGGCAGGTTGCTGCCTGCCTTCAGCTGTACCACAACCCTTCTCCCTAAGCACGAGCCTTCTGTTGGCAACAAGGATAAGCCCGACACTCTGCAGGAGAACCATCACTTTCTCCACACTAAATGTGCGCACCAGCCTCCTGCCATGCCATCTCCCTCCTGCTGGGTGACATCCCTACCCCTGCTCAGTTATGGTGCTTTATCTACAGTCCCTTGTCCCACAGCTCCGTTGTGCTCTCCCTCAATGCCCAGAGCTTCTGGGGCATCTTTATCCCTCTCCTACAAATTCCCCTCTCATTCCCGCTCTGCCCCCGTGACGAGTTTTGCCCACATTTAGGACACGTTTGACAGAAGCTGACAATCCTGTGCACTAACTTTACAGCTAAAGACACGAAGCTGAGCTTCCAGCCTTGCTTTTGTCCAACAAACACAACTACACTCTTCAGGGCTGATGCAAACTCCATGTGAAGGGAGCAGGAGGGAAGCTGTGCAATCCCACACAAATTCAGCCTCTCTCCATAGCCCTCCTTGTTGCCCATCCAACCCACCCTACTCAAGCTCCTTTCATTGCTCAGCTACTGGGTTTTAACACAGGAGGGGAAAAAAAAAAGAAGGAAAAAAGTAAAAAGTGACCAGCAGCAAAAAGAGTCCTCAAAAGGCAAATGTTTCCTATTACAGCTCTAGTTCTTTCAGGGCCTTTGATGTTGCTCCTCCCACACAAAGCTGTTTCTTTCACAGTCTGTTCTTGCACACGAACAAGATGTTACACGTACTCTACGTAGCACATCCTCAACTCTTATTCAAAGCACATTTGTCCCAACTCACTGTACTTTGTAACATTTTTCAAATCAGTACTCATACATCATAGGCACAGAGGCATTTTTATTCTAGCTCCCCCTTTTCACATTTATTTTTCTTCCAAATTCTTGGAGTTTCTGGTCATAAATAGGGAAGTGTTGACACTTAACAAACATTGAGAGAGAGCTGTTAAGTTCATGGCAGTAACTGAATTTTTCCAAAATTTTAGGGGCTTGTAGAGCTTTGTCAGAGGCTAGATCCAACATTTATGTTTAGATTCTGGACTAGGTAACTTCCATTACATTCTTTAGTCTACTTGAGCCCACAATTTTTAATACCACTTGCTTCCTACCTGCCTATCACAAACCCTAACTTTTGCATACTGAGAAAATTGTTGAGCATACATTGCATTGATAAATCATTACAGTTCTCATGACAAATTTAAATTGCAAATTATTTAGGGGAATAAAAATATTTTTGTTCTAGCACAATAGGGTTTTTGTAATCTGTGTTATGAACTATGCAAACAGAAATAATAGCCGGGACCTTCTGCCAACTTGCTCAACTTTGGTGGAAGTTCAAAAGTGGTGGCAGAATGCAGGAGGTTTCTTTAGGTAATGCAAGGGTTAAACTACTTAGCTGACAAAACAACCTCATATCATTGCCTCCAAGATTCATTCATTTGACTCATGCTATTAAATAGGACTTACTTCTGCATAAGCAATATCCAAATGCCTTTCAGAATCAACACAACAGACAATTCTTCCAGAAAACATTGCATTATCTGAAAAATAATAAAAAATCCCAAACTCTTGTTATACCCCAAGATGAAAGACAGGCAAGAGTCCACCAGGAATTTTACCACAGATATTCAGTAAGATAGGCAACCTATAGTAATTAAGAGTAAATAATAATTGTGTTTGTACAAAAGGTAATAAAATTTTATGGCCCTCAGAAATAAGCTGAGGGAAAATAACGGTGTTAGAATTCTTGTACAGTGTTAAGACTATGCTTTTTGGTCTGACAGGAAGGGCTTGACAGCCTGGTGTCACTAACTGGCCTGTTGAAGCACAGGGACTGTTACTGCAAACTTATTCAGAGACTGAGAGACAGCTGGCCTGGTTGGTTAGAGATGAACAAAATTTGTGGTCTTTCAGTAATAGATTCTTACTTTACAGTAAGAAGATTTTGGAGGTGGAAGCACATTGGGTTTTGTTGCTGTTACTAAAAACATGCTCAAAAGACTTTTGCCTGCGTTTAAAGAAAGAGCCTGGTATCAAACCAGCCAAATTGATTCACTAAAAATAGGCATTTCTTTGTTCTATGTTTTCAGGTCTCATTTCTTTTAAACCCACACAATCTTTTGTGATCATCCAAGCTAACATGCATTCTTTGTTAATAGCAAGAACTCACCTCCTCCCCATCTCCAAACTTTATAATGCAAGAACAAACCAAATTGCTCCAGGTTTAAAAAGAAAACGCTGGCCCTGGCATGCTAATCAGAAGAAAGACTCAAACCAACAGGCTTTAAGATCTAAGAGCAAGTAATAAAAATCAGCTTGAATGCAAAAAGGGTTTGGATTGAAACAAGATGCTTCCGCCAAGTGCCCAGTCCACTCTAAAGGGATAAAGGAACAGCCTTGAGGTGCAGGGACACTTTACAGTGGCTTGGTTGCCTTTGCATTTATGGGAAGGGCAGCCCTGTCCTACAGCAGGAAGCAAACCTCGGCTGTCACCCTTAAACCAGCTCTGCAGCATAATTACTCCCTGAGAAAACAGACTTGCCCTAAAACAACATCTACTTCTGATTTTAGCCTGATGACAAAGGTCCTTGCTGGGAGTTGGATAACCAGCCCTCAAGGAAACCCAGACACCAAATCCCTGCCCTCCCCAAAACCAGCCAGAACTGAGACAATGCTACTCCAATTCCAATGGGCAAGCACAGCTCACTCTTTTTGGGGTGGATTAAGCAAAACAGCCCTAGACTTGCACAGGGAGCATTTTCCTCTAAGTCTGAACAGGGCAGACTCCCATGAAAAGTCTCAGTTGTCTGAAAAATGCATTTTTCCTTTGAAAATTAGCTGGGTAAGATCAATTCAAGGCTAAAGCTCTTAATTTATAGTCAGAGAAGCAAGTCACTACTTCCTTTTCACTGGGTCTTCTGGTACCTCCTGTGACCCATCTTATGCTGCATTTGCTAAGGATTACTCAACAGGCCTCAAGAGAGACTGAAATACTGAATGATAGGCACAGTCCCTTTCCATCTACTATGGACAAGCTGCCATTCATATCATAGTTTTGGAATACAAGTGGCAGTCTGTATAGCTCCAAAAATATTCCTTGGCCTTTACTCCAAAAGGCAAATGCAACAGGCCCATGACTTCATGAAATTCTTGAACTTGTGTTAATGCAAAGCTTTTTTATTATGAAGCTACCAGGAAAATTATATGCAGACAAAATTCCTTCCAGGAAAAACAAGTTCTCATTTTTGTTGTCACACAATGGATAGCAGGGTCTACAGATAAGAATGTGAATATTTGCAAAAAATAATTTCCCCAGGCCTGTCTATTGTATTTGTGCACCAGAACCCGAGTTCCAAATCTGCACGACTCTGCTGAAGTTCACCTCTGCATACAGCCCCGAACACGGACCTGCCTGGAGAAATATGCCAAGCTAAAGCCTTGCATCTAAAATGTTTTTAGCATTCTGAGTTGTTAAAATGAGGTCTCGATTTTTATCTTGACTTACAAAATTTAAAAAAAAAAATCCCACTTTAGTGTTTTTATGCAGTAAAGAGTTCCTTGACCCTTTCAAGAATGAATTTTCCAGTAAAGTCTGCAGGATTCAGATTTACATCCTCACCCACTGACGGTTTAATTACTTTCATTGTAGGAGAAAGTATTTAATCACATACAGACAGAACAGCCCCTTTAATACAGACTTTTGGGCCCATGATCCCCCAATTTGAAATTCAATGAAGGAGAATGAAACATGCACACTGTGATCCATTTCCTGATGCAGAACACTTGATATTATCAAAACATACAGAGTTGCACAGCTGACACACACATTTTTCTCAACCACTGGTAAAATCCTTCCAGCAGTTTAAGCCCATGAAATGAGGATTCAGCGTGCTCTGGATATGATCTAAAGGCAGTGCTGGTCAATGAGCCATACAAAGACCACTGTTGTAATGCTGTATTAATTAACATATTAAAAATAGTCCATCTAAAATGCTGCTTGAATTACACAAGCATTTTAACTTAGTTCTCAGCTATTACAACATTAAAGGTAACTCATCCCTGTGATTCTCAGCAATAGATATGCACTAATGATCCCTTATAAAAAAAAGGAAGTGGAGGAAAGACAGGAATTCTCAGACACTCATCATGGCAATTCAGCAGAAATAAGTCTGGCGAAGTCATAAAAACCAGTTGTTAAAAGTCAATAGTTATACATTAAAGCTGACTACCAGCACCAGCTGGCTTTCTTTCTCAACTGGTATCTAATTTCCTCAGACAAGGCAGGTAACAAATCCAGAAACGCAACTTTTAGTCAGTTTTAGTCAGAGTGCGCTACAATCTCAATCAACCCTCTAAGCAGTGGCAACTCAAATGCAGTTAAGTGCAAATATCAATGATCAGCATATTAGAAAACTTTGTTTCACAATGAACAAGTTGTGTCAGGAGGGTGAAAGAGAACCTGAGCCTGCCTCGGGCCTATTACACAGCGACACCCATTCGTTCTGAAACAACAGACACAGCGAGTGTGTGCATTACGTATATATTTTATAAAAGAGCAACGTCTTTTACAAGACATTCCAGGAGTGGGGAATAGCCAGAACACTACAAAAAACTGCTGTAACAAGAGTGACTATTTGTGCGCTTGCTTTATGCAGCTTACATTCGAATGTTTACAGAGGCCAGCACTCATATAAGACTCTCCACTAACAAACAAATCTGGAATACATCAATTGTACAGGTAAATCAGCCAAAATTAAGCAACAGCTATGCTCTTCTCAGGTTTAAGAAAGCATGCAATAGGTTTTCCCCTCCTGCCACCCCTCGTTCAGATTTTTAAATCACAGTACCAGTAAAAGCAAGGTAGAAGGAAACTGGGGCACAGGTAACGGGGGTTGGATTTTATCACAGACTGCTTATCAATATTTTGCAAATGAAGAAGCAGCCTTCTTTAAGCACCAAGAAGGCAAAGAAGATACAGGCATGAATTAAAAAAAAAAATTAAGCGACTTAAGACATCAAAAATTCAAGAAATAGCACTGCGCATATACAAACAAAATTAACATTCAATACTGTAGAGCTCATTTAAAAATGGCACCAATGGACAGTATTTTACAATATGCACATTTATTTGAAGTGGGGAACTAATGCTCCACAGGTGGAAATGATAATACAAATAGTAGTGCCACTGTCGGCCCATTCTGGTACTTCTTACAATTTAATGGAAACACTTTTAAAAATAATCTGGTATGTACACGTCTTCTGGATACCCAACGGCTTCTGCGGAACAGAAAAAATTATGGTTTTCTCCCCCTCCCCTTTTAGCCAGACAGTATTGCCAGAGATTGTGCTCACATCTAAAGCACATAATCTTACTTTAAATTCAGTGCTATTTTCTTTCAGAAAGATCACAAGTTGTACTTTTAGGTAACAAAAGCATTTATGTTACAAACATTCAAAAATGGAAGCTTATGATTCTGGCAGACAATGTTGCGTATTAAATACAAACCAGCCAGCAATTACTGAACATAAAAAACTTACTCAATCATAAAAAAATACTATAATTCATCACCACAGACTTTTTACAGAGTTATAAATAATAAATAGCATAACACAGTAGATTACAAACGGATTTATTTTGCCCCGTTATAGTCTTTAAAAAGTAAAATATCTGTTCCTACCTTAGACTGACCAAGGTACTGTATCAAGACTACTCATAGCTCAAAGAGAACTCCTTCAGCAAGCAATTTGCAGAGCTTGTATCCAATCCAAAGCTTTTCCTTAGGAATCGAACGTTTGCTGAGCTGTTTGCTCTGCTGATGACCAACAAAGGGACAAACTCTGCAGAGCAGCTGCAAAGGGCGTCACCTTGGATGCCCCTTGGAGCTGGGGCTGCCCCCAGCCCCTCCACACCTCAGAAAGGAACATTAATGGAAGCAGCACCGCCAACAGACTCGGGTAAGCACTCTATAAACAAGCTGTACACAAAGGACTTTCCCCACCCACCCCTCTGGTTTACATTCCATAATTTTGTAACAATGTCCCCTAAGGCACAAAAATACTTATGACCTCAATGCCACAGGAGACATCGATGGTGCCATACATGGTTCTCCTACACAGTAGTTTAATTAAATTAGTTATCTGCACTGTATGTCTTCGATCGAGGTGTGGATTAATGTTTCCTGGCCAAATCTTACTGAATAATGACCTTATTTCATACAATCTGTAGGACAAATGCTCTGGGGAGAGAACTACGCAGCTATTTCAAACATGTTTGCAGAGTATTATTATTTATTCACTGATGGCAAAAGTGACAGTCATTAGTTATTTTGCTGTGGGGTTTTTAGTTTAATGTAATAGAGTGAGATTTCCACACCCAATGCGGTCTTCTGTAAATGAATTCATAAAAATTACTAGCAGCACTAAGAAAATAAAATATTTTTTTTTCTCCCTTCCATAAAGGAATTTGAGGCTAGTGACTGAAAAAAAAAAAAAAAAAGGCAAGAATAATTTTACTCAATAGTAGAAGTGCCAGAGAATAAATTAGTATTTTCAATTCCTTCTAAACCAAGTTATTTCCCTAGACATAGCAACCATGATAATGATAGAAGTACATTCCTAAAAATTGCAACACTAATAGGTAGATACCTATTCCTGGAATCAAAAAGTGTATGCAAGTTCCTGAAAGCAAAAGTTAGTATAATATCAGCAGACATCTTGTTTAAAAAATAAATTTGCAAAACCAGACATTAATATGGTCTACAATGTCCATTAAATGGATAAATAAAAATAATAATAAAAAAAATCACTGGAAAGTAGCCAAAGATTACAGTAACAACAATTTTTCCTTTTAATAAACCTCATATGAATGGTTCAAGGATCAGAGTTCGTTTCTCTGTACAAGCGTACAGGAAGGGGACAGCACAGCCAGACACTGACTCAGGACTCGGTAAAGTCACTTGGGTGAGAAGTCATCCATCAGTATGAACGAGGAGCAGGAGTTGGAGCACGTCACTGGAGACTCTGTGGTTATGCTGCCTTTAGTCAGGGAATCAGAGGAAGAGCCAACACTGCTGCTACTCCCATCAAGAATATCCGAGGACAGGCTGGGGAGAGGGAAAAAGGTTCTTCAGTGCAGGGCCACAAGGATCTGTACAAACCTGAAGTGCTTCCCCCTTGCAGAGGACTTGTAGGAGACCTATACTACCACTCAGTCTTTACTGCAAGACTGGTAGCCCTGAAAACTCCTTGTTTTCTGTAGCATGTCACAGATATTCATGCTCCTCATGGGAATGAGGAGCAGAATTACTGGGTGTTTTTAACATGCAGAATAAATGATGAAGCTGGTTTTAATCAGACATAGAAAGGAGGTGACAACTAATAAGTATAAAACCTTATAAGCTTATAGGAAAGGAAAAATAATAAATTCATCAGCAATACAGTAAAGATGTCATTAATTAGTTAGCACACTCTTTAACACTGCAGTACTCAAAGCAAGATTGAGACCCGTTTTTCCCTTTTAAGTATGGAATTTCTGTGTTTGGATTTTGAAGTCTTGATACAAGATCCCAGAGGGCACATAAATGGATGCTTTTGCAATTTACAGGGCAGCAACACGGGGGGAAAAAAAAAAATCTAGGCAGTTTCAAGTCTGTAGGTAAATTGAAATTGCAGTAATAACAGCTGATATTTTTGAATACTTGCTATCTGACTCAACACACAAAAAAAAAAAGAATTTGCCTTTTTATGATTGCAATAAAGAAAGATGACTTAACTCTAAAAATCATGAACATAGCGACAAGAACAATTAAGTACCCACACACATTTTCTAAGTATTCAGGGAAGTGCCACAGACACTACATGACCACTTACCTACAACATACTGTAACGATGAAGCAAAGTAACTTTGCTTATGAATCAACAGGGATTTGTAACAATTATATTCAGTGTAAAAGCTTTGATACACAAAAGCTAGGCTAGAGTATGTTCAGGAAGAATAGATCAAAGGAGCAGGATCATTGTCACAGGACACTACCACAGGATAGTTCCCCATAATTCACATCCACAAGCTACACACAAAGTAATTTTTTCCTGGAAAAAACAACTAGAAAGCTTGTGATAAATGCGCATTCCCTGTTTTGGCATTTCAGCGCACATGAAATATTTTACCATGAACTGAGATCTGTCAGATGTGTAACATCTGGAGAAAGCATGTTGGTTGTTCCTTGGAAAAGTCTCTTTGGCTGACTTTCAGTTTCCATTTCACCTACGGAAAACAGTGCAAATAATCAAACTCACTTGAGTCTCTGGACCATCCATTTAATATTTGTCTGCTGTAAAAGAGAGGTTTGACCCACAGTACTCCAAGGTTGCATTTGTAACATAAGTTCTCTAATTCAGCCAAGCAAGTACCTTAATTTGATGATAGCTGTTGTTAAACCATCCAGTCCATCCTTAGCTAAAGTTTCAGCAGTATCTGAGGGGCTACAATAATCTCAAAAACAAACCTTGCTACTTGTACTACAATCAGACAAAATAATCTAAAGCAAACTAATTACCGTGACAATTTAAAGTAAACATTTGACACAAGTCAAAATATGAAGATGAAAATTATTAGTGATTCTGAAAATAAGAATGCCAGCTGAGTTCAGTTTCACCCTCCCATGTACAACGAATTCGGATGTACGGGTACACTTTTACAGCACAGCTGAATGGAATAAATCTGTCATGTGGAACCATTTCCACTCACTCATCACAGAACACACTGTCCTTGTACCTGAAATCATGTATAGACATTAAAAGATTAAATATGATGGGGAGAATTCATGTAATCTGTTAAGCATAGTCTGCCCTGAGAATGAGCTGGCTCATTAACAGCTGCTCTACAACAGACATTTGGAAATATCACGAACTTGCAAATAAAAAAAAGAAAACCCTCTCAGCTACAGTATATTTTCATTTTTAGTTGCAGGGAGTGAAGCATGAAATGGTAATAATTTTTCTGGCTGTTACCTAGATTTTGCAGTGGTTGTAGAGTCAAAAATCTGGCAGAGGTTAAGTGTTATAGCAAATCAGTCTATACATTCTGCAACAGAATCATGCTGCCACATTTTATAAAAGACTGATAACCCCCTCAAATTTTCATTTCCTTCAGCCCACAGGGATACATTCCCGTCTTAAGGAATAATTGCTTCTAGCAAGCACAATCGGCAAAAAACATTTATAAAATACTTGGTTTTGTAGAAAAATGAACAAAACATCAACTTAGGGAACACTTTTGCCCCTTAAATTTCACAGAGGCGAATCTGCTACAACACATTGCACATTCTACCAGTTTTAGTTTCCTATAGAAGTGAAAAGCTCTTCAATTCATGGCTTTCTTTCTCCTACTATAAAGCTACTGCTAAAATGCAGAAAGAAAATAACAGGACCACGTATTTATGAAAAGAAATAAAGTACAATTAAATGGATTAGATGTTTTAAAATTAAGCATTTTGAAAATTCCTTGATATTTTCAAGTAAGAAAAGGCCAACTTGGATCTCCGCTTTGTAAAAGATGCTCCACAGGAGCACATGGATTGGGTGAGGAAAGGCTTGTCTCTACCTGCACTGCTTCTACAATCTGTGTGAAACAAAGGTATGAACACCTATTCTTTATTGATCATTGAGTTTAATAAACTTTTGTTCAATTTTAATGCCTCTAAAATTGACAGAAAATAACAGCCAAGATAGAACTGACATCTATGAGAAAACTTGTATCTCTCCTCTGTCAAACCAGTATCAGTTCTTTATCTGATAGGACAATCAGTACTAAAAAAAAAAAAAGCCAAACAACAAACAGTAACTGTTCTCAAAGCCTAAATGTAAGTCTTGCACAATAAAAGGACATGTTTTTGGTGCAGTTAAGAATGCCTAAGTTAAAAAAAAAGCACAAAGGATAAGCACAGCTAAAGGCACACTTGTAAATATTCCGTTCTTACACTTCTACCATGGAGATCTGCTCTGGGCTGTTATTTGAAAATCTCTAACATGGAACACTTCCAGGAAAGAATGCGTTTTCCCCCATTCAGGAGGAAAGGGCACTGATCTATTCCATTTCTCTAAACACTCACCTTCTGAACTTTCAGAGTGAAAACAAACATTCAGTACTAAGTTTAGAAGATACTGCATGATAAGTAACATTCCTA
Organism: Dasyornis broadbenti; assembly: GCA_013397935.1. Classification (NCBI taxonomy): domain Eukaryota; kingdom Metazoa; phylum Chordata; class Aves; order Passeriformes; family Dasyornithidae; genus Dasyornis; species Dasyornis broadbenti. Next base: position 2,058,877 of record VZRN01001189.1, read on the forward strand.
AGATGATCTGAAGGGTGTGCACTGTTCAGTGGTACTCGTAGGAATGTTATGAATATTCGTAAGCCCTGACATTTAATTTGATGTATAATAAAGTTTGCCTCTTTCAAGCAGTACCTGTTTTTAAAGCTTTTCATTCCTTTGTTTTAGACTAGCTACTTTATGTTGTATTTTTCAGTTATGCCTGGCAAATTCCAGATCACTGTGGACACAAGGGCATTATAATTACAGAATAACAGAAAATAACAAAAAAATCCAGCTAGAAAAACTATATCCATATTAAAACATTTGGCAAGGTAAATACACATACCTTTTCTTTTAATGGGGCCAAGAACACTGGGCCTGATACAGTTGATAGGACTTTGACTCCTCCTGCTGAAGAGAGAATACTGAGAGTCAGGCCTGTAAAGGCTCCCAGTCACATCAAATCCACACAGTCACAGCATTTGAAGCATTCTTCAAAACTATTCCTGCACAACTGGAATTCTTATGGAATCTAAATACATAGATAACAAATTAGTGCTGCCTAATGGCGCAGATTATCTGCCACATGAAGTTGTAGTAAATTTTCTACTGTTTTCTCCTTCCCTTAGTGAATCACATCCTCATTTCAACCCATTTCTACATTTTGTGGCGTATTTATATAAAACTGATCTGCTGACAAAGTTAATTTGAAATACCTGGGAACTTCTCCTCAAGTTACCAAGTCTAGTTCAAAGACGACACAGGCTCTGTAAGAGCACCCACATAAAGTTACCATTGGTAAAGGTTGAACTTTCAGAGCATTTTTATGTGGCAATGCTTCACCTGTTAAAAAACTGAAGCCTCTTTGGATACCTTAACATCAACTTAAATTAATCTTCGGCTTAAACTCCAATGCTAGCACAACAGACACCTATTACTTACTTGCAGAATCGCCTTGTTGGACTGGGAATAGGGCTTGGAGGTAATCCATTACTGCTCACAAACATTTGCAATGATGGTGAAAAACATTGCTGCAGGAAGAAAGTTCAAATGAAGACATTTCAGAATTTCCTTTAAAATACTCAGATGTTGCACCCCACCCGCCAAATAAAGTATCTCCTCTTCTATTCCTTTCTTATACTTAAAGAAAAGCTAGCAGCTGATTAGGCAGATTACCAAACGCAATCTTAGAAGTAAGAGAATTTAACTAAAAAAACATACTGGTCCATGCAATTCTGCTCAAATTAAGCTAAAACTGAAACCCACAAGAAATGTAAAATTGAAATAGACACTGTTCTCTAAACAAGACAATTGTTTTTGTTCTTTGTTACATTTTGAAACAGCAGTACAGTACGCAGGAACTTACTTCGTTAAACAAACAAGTTGAGTTTACTCAAAATACATCAGAAAACTGACAATATTCCAGAGTAGAACAGGATATTTAGCTCTGTGATTCTGCAGCTAATTTGAGCTTAGCTCATGAATACTCCCAGCTAAACACAAAAATCTTTCTGACAAGTTATCTACTGCTGCTGTACAGACAGGATTCCAAAGGTACAGGACCAGCTGCCAGCATCACTGTTTTCCCACGAATGCATTTACCCAGCACTCATATGTGGCTGCTCCCTGCACCAATCTGGTAGGAGCAGGGAGCAAAATGCTGGCAGTACAAAAGCAGAATCATACAAGAGGGTGAGAACAAGGTCAAGCAGCCCATCTTTAAACTCAGATGCCAGTTTTCTCACTGGAAAAGCAGTTTATCCGAGATCCACCTCTTTCTTTGGCATCTGCCACCAGTTTTCAGTACACGCTCAGCACACCCAAGTCCTCCTTCAGAGTGCACTTGTGCCTTCCTTTCCATAACTGATGAACACATTTTCATCTCTCACCACACAGATTTGCAGTTCAATTTTGGTGCTTCTTCCCCAGCATCCCCCCACTTCTGCACCTGAAGATCCTGTCTGTGACTATTTTCATGACCTCTTCCAGCTTCCCTAGAACCAGAACCCCAACCCACCTGAACACTGCACAAACAGCAGTAACTGAAAACATCCAGTGTTTCACTGCTTAAACTGTGCAGGCTCCCAGATGGCAACTGTTTGAATCTCAAAAACCAACACAATGTGGATTTGGGGTTTTTGGTGCTTTAGTTGTGTTGTTCGGGTTTTTTTTAAACTATGGAACAATTTATGAAGTTACATGTCTTGACAGTTCAGCTTGGTCTGGAATTCTGAAATATTGTCTCAGTTTGGTATTTCACTCGTCATACCTTTCCTATTCCTCTTGTAGGTGAAGGTGCAGGCGAAACTGGAATGAAGTCTATTCTCTTTGGGGAAAAAGATTTCTCAGACTTGTCCAAGTCATTGTCACTCTGTGAATACAAAGTTTCAGACTAAACACAGGCACAGGACATTACCTTGAAATCCAAGGCACAACCTTCTAATGGAAAGTCATTGGGTCAAAAGCACAAAGTAGCTAAAGAAGATGAGCTTAAATTCTTAAATTATTTTCACAGTTAATTCCTCTCTTTCCCTTAAATTCGTCAGTTGAGTGCAAAAGTAAAATTAAATAGGAAACATCTATAAAAAGATTACCAGGCTCAAGCTTTCCTCCCATGACTGGCTTATCTGCATTGCTGTCTGCACTTCCCTAGAATACAAAAAACCCCATCAGTAGCTACAAAGAGGATAACTCTGGCTATTTTATCACCTTCTTTCAATAACACTCACCTTTCATGTGCTGCTTCTCTGTTCATTAGATCCACTCCTTCCTCCTGCAGGAGATAAATGTCGTAAGTTTTCCCATAACATTTGATTCATCACAGGTACTTGAAGTAACACTCATGATTCCATTATTTGCCATCAGAATTGAAATCGGAACTGCAGAACCACTACAGAAAGGCAGGGCAGCCACCAGTTCAGCTCACTGCTTCTCTTAAATGAAACACTTCAAAAATGCAAGGTAGCTTAAACATAACAATAAGCCTTGCAAGGCCACTTCCTTGGTGAAATTACATCTTAAAAAATATTCAGTTCTCTTTAGTACTTGAGAAACTCAATAGGAAAGAAACTCCCACTATACTTCACTGTACAGCAAGTACTTCAATATTATATAGTACTCTTCATTCTGTAACTGAATACGCAGATAACTCCACTTACCCTTCTGATCTGATGAAGTCGGCTGCTAGGAATACGAATAGGAGATGATGACAAGAACTGGAAAAAAAAGTGACAGCCACAATGATTAAATCACACATAACTGCTTGCATACATACTCTTTACCTTCAACTACATTCTTAGGGAGTTCAAAATGAGCTGCACACATGTGGATGACTCAAACAATGTTGCAAAAAAGCAAACACTGACCTTCAAGAGAAAAGACTTGTTTTACCACTTACAAATTCCTTGTATCACTCAGCAAGTGGCATGGATCTGACTTGCAGGCAGATACTGCTCAACATCTCAAGCATACAAATAGCTATAGATACCATTTAGACAAGTGAGATCCTACAAATGAAACTATGATTGTTACACAATTCCCCTCTGCCCAGGATATGACAAACTGCTGTAGTACCTCACTCAACCAGCTGGCTATTGTAAAGGAAAAACCTCAGTGCTTCAGCTTGGTCTTGAACAACACTCCCTAAAGCTTTACTTCTCCAATTTTTTCAATTATATGCATCTAATTCCTCTGGAACTCTGACTAACATCACATATAAATGGGCCATCAGTTCCCACTCAGGATGGCTGTGTGTCCAATGTTATACCTACTGACCTGAGCTCCAAAATTTTGCATTCTTAAGAAATCTCACAAAAGAAGACTTTCAATTAAAATTCCCTGTCACCTTTCCTGAACAGAAAACATAGAGGAAGCTATTTCAAGACTTTAAGGTCTTGAGAAAACCAATATTTAATATTCACTACTCTCTGATAAGACATAAAAATTTCAGTGGAAGGAGCATATAAATCCCTCACCTGTCAAGGAGAGGCGGAAAAAAAGAAATGCAACATCTTTGAAAACTTAAACCACTGCAGTACTATACACTACCAGACTTATAATAGAGAGGAACAAATAAAGGCCTCTTCTTTCAGTGACTTTCTGAGATCTAGTGTTCTGCCTTTGAAAAAACAAGAGCACTTTGGCAAACAGGTCAACAAAGAACTGTGACTCCCTCATCCATTTTCACAACAAATTAAAATACTCTTTCAAGTCTTTTAATTGTGACAGCATTTTGCTCTTCGAACACACAGTTTCAGGCTCAAATTAACGTCAAAACTGTACTTAATATGGAGAGTCACATGTAACTTCAACTACTCTTGTCTTCTTGGGACACACAGTCAACACACATGTATTACTTCATTACAGATTGCAGTTAGAGGTGAAAAAATGTTTATTCTGCAGCTTGGAAGCTTGCTAGGATACTTAGTGCAACTACAAATCAAGTTTAACTTCATTTCTCTACTCCAATTATTCTCTTTTGTGTGTAAATATGACATGCTTTAGATTCCTCACCATTCCATGACGGCTCATAACTGTTGTGCTGTTCCTGCGAGTCCGCAACACATAAGGCTGAAACACCTGGGAGTTGTCACTGCAGGGAGAGAAAAAGTTTTGTGAAGAGCTTTTTCGGGTGTGCTTTACTTAAAGCTCCGCAGTGCTGTGACACGCGCTGCAGCCTCCAGAGCGCTGAAAACATCATTTTATTAGAACAGAAGCACTGCTGTCGCTGTGGGAGCGAGGCGAGGAACTTCCCTGAGCCAAAGGACAAGGGGGCACTGGCGGCCCCAGCCCCGCGGGACAAGGGACACGTTCCAGAGGCCGCTCAGGGAGTACCGGGCCTGCCCAAGGCCCGCGGCGGGGCCCGCGGCGACCCGGGGGCTCGATCAGCCGAACCCCCGGACCCCTCACCTGAGCCCGTGGATGAGCGGGGCGCTGTTCGACCGCCTCAGGCCGCCGCCGTCGCCCGGGGCCGCGGCGCTCCCCGGCGGCAGCTCCAGGTCCAGCTCCATCTTCTCCTGAGCCATCGCGGCGGCGGCGGCGGCTCCGGCTCCTCCCGCCTCGCCGCGGCGCCCATTCACTGCCGGCGGCCGCCGCGGCTCCTCG
>VZRN01001189.1:2063975-2103298 GCA_013397935.1 Dasyornis broadbenti
GGGGGGCGGCCGCAGCAGCGCCGCATCCCGGGGGCGGCCCGGGGGCGGCCAATTCCTCCAGCAACTGCTGCCGGTGCCGCTGCCCGCGGTGGCGGTGCGAGCGCTCCCGCTGCTTCCCTCGGTGCCGACCGCGCTCCGCGCCCGCCGCCGCCGCGCACTGCGCATGCGCCAGAATCAGGGCGCCGGCAGTGCCGCCCGCCTCGTACGGCGCATGTGCAGTAGCTCCGCATCCCGGCACTGCTTCGGCGACCGCCGAGCTCCCGACAGCCACCGGGGGCGACGCGCGCGCTGATTGGCTGCAGACGGAGCGTGTGTGTGTTTGAAACGCCGCAACGGTCGCTAGGACGCGCGCGTTGTGAGGGCGTGATCGAGGGCGTGGCCTGGTGCAGAATCCGGGTTCGAGTCCCACCCCGGCCACAAACCCGGCGCGTGCCGAGCTGGGCTCGTCCGCGGCATTTTTTCCCTCTTAGTGTGGCTAAAGTTTTGCAGCCCTCTTCAAGGTTAAGTTCTCTCCGACCTAAGCCCCGCAGGCTTACCCAGTGTTCTCCCCAGGCTTCCCTCACTGCTGAAGCACGTACCAAGGCTTTGATTGCAATGAGAGTCTGCACAGCTTTCAGAAATCTGGCGTGAAATTCCTTATGAGACATGAGATCCTAGTTCTTGGCTGTATTCAGGTTTGGGACTGACCTTGGCAATTCCACTCCAAGTGATCAAAGCGTAAAAGTTTGTGCTTGCTTTTATTTTACAGTATTTTTCCACAATAACAGTTGCAACATACATATTTGTCTCTTGCATGCAGGTGGGCTTCAGGGTCTTTCCCAGCACCAAATGTAAAAAAGTCTTCATTTTCTCCTGGGATACAACAGTTCTTTTCCCAGAGTGCTAGGTGTTGGAACAGTTAAGATAGAAAAGTTAGAATTTTCAACATTTCAACAACCTTAACTGGGAACATGGCTAGATGAATTATTCTCTTACTTTAAAACAATTTAAGGTAGATGCTTATAGATAACCCATTAGAACTCTTGTTTGTGTAGCTTAATATTTATTCTGGTACCTCCTTGCATTTTTTGTTAATCAAGACTGACTTGATTATATTCCATTTTTCAACCTTTGGGGACTCCGTCTCATCAACTGTTGTTGATGCTTACATTTGTTTCACTGAACTGATACTATTAATGAAGAACTTTGTGCTGAGATGCACAAAGATGCACGGAGATGAGTTAAAAGACCCACAAGATTACATTTAAAATATTTTCAGGGTTTTTCTATATGTATTTATATTGAAAAATTCCTTGTCTTGTATTACTGCAGAAAGGAAACACCTTTCACAGTCCTGTGTCTGTGTTTACACTATGGCCTACCACAGCCAGTAATGACACCCTTCTGTGAGATGACAGAGAATTGCCATGTCCTGCAAAGACTGAGAACATAAATATCTAAATCTTTTTGCTTAGTTTCTAATAATTATGACCAGTCTGATTCGCTGGAAAATTAGGATCTGCAGCTGCGAACGGAATATACTGTTCATCACCTTTCACTGCCATCATTCTCTAAAAGCTACGCCACACTTTTGCACTGTTCTTCTTGTCTGGTGCTTCAGCACAAGCATCTCACAACTTGAGATAGCTTCCACACCTTCATTTTCTATGGCTAGAATTGCCTAAGAGGCAATTCAGGTGACAGTACCTAGCAAAACTGCTAGCACAGAATGGAAATCTACTCACAAATATGCTGGTTCTCTTAATACAAAAGCCACCTGCAGGATCTGACTACAGCATTGGACTATGTGGATTTTGCTATTTATTTTTATTGTGGAGTTATTATATTATATTTTTACCACTAAGGGCAGCAAACATCTTCAAATACCATGTACGAGGGTACTGTTAAGGAAAAAGTTAAGGATAGCCAAACTATGGTTGAGAGCTCAAAAACATCTGCTTCATGTCCTCAGATTTTCCAGTGCCAGGCACATCATCCTACTGTCTGACCAGGGTTTACTGTAGCCAAGAGATCTTTAATGGGAATATATATACAAAAGAAAGTGGGGACTGTCAAGGTGACCCTCAAAGGGCTGAGGAGGGTAATGAGGCAAAGAGAAGGTGCTTCTGGGAGTTGTGCTGTGGAACAGAATGATGGAAATGAGGAAATCACAAGTTGTTGAGTTGGATAAACAGCAAAAATGACCATGGCAAGAGGGATTAAGAAAGGAGACAGCATGTTAAACAGAGCCTTGAGAGGACACGGGCGGAGGATGGAGACTCATAGTGTGGTAACAGAGACTGAAAGAACGAGATAGGTGGGTAGAGTGGGACCCACAGAGGGACTGGTGGGTATGAAGTTGGTGATGATGTGGGAGGTATTTGATAGTGGTAGGGAAATAGCCTAGTGGGTGAAACAAACACAGCCACAGTTGCAAAATGCCATCAGCCTTGGATAAATTAGTAAGCATGGGGACAACAAAAAATTGTTTTAGCTCTCTATAACCTACCTTCTTTCTCTGGTTATTTCTGTTCCTAAAGACTGCCTGAAATTCTCACCCGGAATATAAACATATGAAGAAATGGAGCATCTCTCTTGTGAGGAGAGGCTGAGATAAAATTGGGATTGCTCAGCCTAGAGAACAGAAGCTCCAGGGTGACCTCATTGTGGCCTTCTGGTACCTGAAGGGAATATACAAGAAAGAAGAAGAGAGATTATTTTCAAGGGCCTGGAGTGACAGGACAAGGGGGACTGACTTCAAATTAAAAGAGAGAAGGTTTAGGTTGGATATTAGGAGGATGTTCTTCCCTATGAGGGTGGGAAGGCCCTGGCACAGGCCAGAGAAGCTGTGGCTGCCCCAGGATCCCTGGAAGTGTCCAAGGCCAGGTTAGATGGGGTTTGGAGCAACCTGGGCTAGTGGGAGGTGTCCCTACCCATGGCAGGTGGAAGGATCAAGATATCTTTTAAGGTCCCTTCCAATCCAAACCATTCCATGATTCTGTGTTAATTGCCCTGTAAAGGCAAATCACAGACTCCCCACTTCTTCCCAAGAGTTAAGAGCCTCAGCACTGTCCATCAGCCAGTGTGGCATGGACATTCCAATTTATTTCACCATAACCTCCTCTAGGTATAAACTAGGGCCACATGTAGCTATTAAAGTATTTTGGAAACGTTTCGTTTTATTCTTTATTCCTGGAGTTGTCTGGGCCTGCACAGAACCATCCGCTGTTATTCCTGCGAGCGACAACAGCTCGGCATGAACTCAGAGGCGATATTTTCGCTATTTAGCGATCGGCGCTGTGGCCCTCGGCGAGAGAGCACTGGCGATCACGCTTCGGACACCTACAACCTTCCGGAGCTGTGCCCGAGGGACCGCGGCCGGAGCGCTGCGCCTGCGCCCTGCGGCCGGGCCCGCCTGTGCTGGGGCCGGGCGGGGAGAGCGGCCCGGGGCCGCGAGAGCTGCGGGAATCTGCGGGAATCAGCGGGGACGGGCCGGCCCCGGAGCCCCGGGATGCGGCGCTGCTGCGGCAGCCTCCCCGCCCGCGAGCTCGGCAGGGCTGGGGCAGCGGCGGCCCGAGGCCGTGGATGGGCGGGGCGGGAGGAGCCGGAGCCGCCGCCACCGCGATGGCTCAGGAGAAGATGGAGCTGGACCTGGAGCTGCCGCCGGGGAGCGCCGCGGCCCCGGGCGACGGCGGCGGCCTGAGGCGGTCGAACAGCGCCCCGCTCATCCACGGGCTCAGGTGAGGGGCCTGGGGGGCTCCCGGCCCGGCCCGGCCGTGCGGGAGCTGCGGGGATGCTCCGCGGCGCCGTGGGGAAAAGTGGGTTCCTGAGCGCTGTCCCAGGCGGGGAGGGATTTAGGGAACATAACGCGTGCAGGGGTGCGAGGAAGCCTAGGGAGACGTGCTTTGGTTTTACTGAAACGCTTTGTTTTCACAAAGGTCTACAGTGTGTTGCAGAGAAACACCGTCCGCAACGTCAGAGTTGTGGCTGTTCTTATACATCGATTAACAATCGCGATGAGTTCTGTAATGGATCACGTCTGAACGAAATAAGTTCCTGCTCTGTGTATGATTACAACAGTAAATGCTTTCGGAACAATTAGGCAAATTTAGTCGGATAGGTCATTTCACAGGACCTTGACAGAAGTTTTACATTTAGTGTAAAACAGGAATTTTTCTGGATGATACTAATTTTTGTAGTATGCATTACTGGGAGAAATACAATGTGTTGTGTAGACAGTTGTGGTTGGATATTGCCACCAGCCTGTGACAGGTCTGTTTGCAGGAGAGTTGGGTGTTTGCCGTGTCTGGCTCTCTTGAGCTGACAGAACAGAAAGTGGCAGTGGCAGGCAAGGGCCAGGTGAAAGCTTTCAGACAGGTAGGGTTTCTTGTACGGTTTTGTCTGGGTAAGTTTATAACTCAGAGTGCTGTTTTGTGTCTCCTCTGGGCTGTTGAGAAGTTGAGAGAAGCCCCATCTGCTACGTGGTGTGGCTTCCATCCAGCTGTAAGGTGCTATTGGTGGTGTGTCTGAAGTTTGAGAGAGCATATTGACAGTCAACTTCATAAAACGTAGTACATTACATGATAAATACTTCCTGCTGGTTTGATTTTTTTTCCCTTTCTGTTTCTGTAAGGAACTGGATATCAAGTGATGAACAAGTCTCACATACCTCTTTTACCAAAATGGTTAACAGTGCCTGACAGTTCAGAAGAAATACTGCTTCTTGCCTATACCATCATGATTTAATGTTAAGTGAATGTAATTGTGATTCTTCTACATAATCGCAATGAAACAACTCCCATTTTACATTTTGATGCAGTATGGAAGGGTTGTGTGTGGCAGCTCTCCCCTGCTAGGTTTCTTAGCAGGTAAAGTAATTGTGTAACTGAGACAAGACGCTTTTATAATCTCAGCCTTTTGTTAAGTTGTGAATTGTAAGACCCTTGACTCTTAGAAAAAAACCAAACAAATTATTTATTTCAGAGTTTGGGCAGGTAGAAGGGTAAGCCTGAGCTCTTGGCATTGCCACTGTACATACACTATGAGTTAGGTGTTCATACAAATAAAACTGAAATGCCATTGAACTAATTTGAGGTGGTTGCAGTGGTTTGCCTGTTAGTTTGGAATTTTCCATCAGAATACTGTTTTTGCAAGATTGCAGCTCTTGGCAAGAAACTTCAGTTTTTCCCAGAATGGGTTTGTTGGGTAAACTGAAACAAAAGCTCTTGCTCTTACACAGCTTGCTTTTTCTCCTCTGCCTCCTGTTTTGTCTTCTTCATTAACAGATTTAGTTAGGAACTTGGAGAAAGAGTTGCCATAGATCCAGAGAACAGTTGTAAGTGGAATATTTTAGATCACAGAAGTTACCTTTCACAGAACTTTTGACTCTTGTTTTTGTGCCAAATAAAATTGATTTGTAATGGGAACTGTAGATTTCTGTGAAAAGTAAGTCTGAGATCTGACCAGCTCTGGTGTTTTTGCAAGGCAGATTAAAGGCAGGGTTATTTGTAGGGGTTTTTTTCTCTCCCTCTCTGCTAGGTAGCACTGACTATTGGACTCAGTGGTAATGTGGGGCAGAATTGTTCCAACCTGTTTTCTTGACTCAGACCCTGGATTTCACGATGTGCTGTTTGTGTTCTGTTTGCATGCCAACCAGTACACTTACACTGAAAAGAATTTGTAGCTGTTGGCCTCAGCCAAAACTCATCTCTAAACATCATGTCATGGATCCCTTAAATTTCTGCTGTTCCACCTCTGTCAAATGGCAGCTGTTTGATCTCTCATGGGTGTGAGCTGAGTGAAACTTCTTGGAAAATTGTAAATGATGTCTGGTCCTATGTACTTGACATTTTGGAGAAGGAGAGTCTATGCATTTTTCTTGGCAGAAAGTACAGTGCTTACGCCAATTGCTGTTGGTTTTTATTTCACAGTATAAGTTTTATTTGTTTTTTATTTACAGCTACATAAAAGCTGTCTAAAACTTATGTGTCTAACTGGTGTGTTTTAAACTGGAGGACTCTGACAATGGTGTGTCATGAAAATGCAGTAGGATTATCAGTCTTTACAACAAGGTAGTGCTGTTGCTCAGATTAGTTTTAATAAATTGTAGTTGTGGGGGGCTTTTGTTCATCCCGAATTAGCAGCTGAAACAGAAAGATACAATGTGAATTCTTGTAATTTTTATCTGGTTATAGTCTTATATTTGGATTTGTTCACCTGTGCAGTTCCTCATCTGGGTATCGGAATTGTAGGGTTGTGGGTCAAAATTTTTTTTCTAGCAACCGTAAAATCTGGTTTCTTTCTGCAGTCACATTCATTAAGTGTTGATCATTGGCTGTTGATAACACTAGTGATGACATGACCAGTGAAACCTGCTTTAGGAATCAATAGAACTAAATTTGCCTTGAGAAAGGAGTTCATTTTGTGTCAAATAAATTATCCTATACCATTTAAATATATATGCTGCTGTGGGGCCTTAAAAACAGGTTTTCCTGTAAGTTTAATTTAATCTTTCCTGGAAAAATGTTCAGAAGATACTAAATGTTTATAGTGATAAGATTTATCAAGATGGTATTTTTTTAAATTCTGTTTTATCTGTGGGATTGAAGCTGGTTTCAGTTACTTCTTACAAGCCATTTATATACATTTGTTCTGTTGAATGACATTTGAAGCAATATACAAGCAGCAGCCATTCCAAACATAATAAATCCCCACAGTCTAAACAATTCTTCAATTATTCTGAAGACACAAAGTGATTAATTGAAATCATTAATTGAAGTAGCTGGGAATTTGAGGATGAACAAGCTGATTCACACTCTTTGCCAACAAGCTAAAAGAGTTCTTACCTACCTGTCTCTGGAGTGCTTTGTCTCGACAGGAGAGCTGTCATAGCTTTTGAAACTGAGCTCATATGAAGAGGTACTTTTTGCTAGGAAGGAAATGGCTTTTGCATTTGACAAGTGTTTCTTTTTGCAGCGATAACTCACAGGTGTTCCAGGCCAGCGTCTTGCGCACCCGCAGGAACAGCACCACGGTCATGAATCGGCACAGCCTGGTAAGGAAACTCTTACACCAACCCCATCAGGTGCCAAGCAGAAGTGTGCAAACAGGAATAAACAAAATTAGATTGTAGTCTGTGAAACTAATACCACATTGCTTTCAGAAATAAGTCTCTAGACTGTGACATTAATATGCTGTAGCTATAGTGAAATGTTACTTATAGTCCATTTGGCTTGGAGAATACTTGTATTTCATTGTGACTGTAACTTTGCTTATAAAATGCAAGTAGATGTTCCAAGATAGAGTAAGAAAGGTAGTTTGCTAAGAAAACAAATTGCATAGCTATGCTGTTGACAGTAATCAATGTCTTAAATGACTTGTGATGCTTAAGAAAAAAAGTGCAGACAAATACTTAAGCAAAGGTTTGCATCTGTAACAGAACCAGAATAGTTATGTACAAGGAAGATTGGTGGAAAAGCCTTTCTCCTGCTGGGATATAAAAACTGATAGAAAGTGTTATGGTCAAGATTTCTTAAACAAGTATCTTTCTTCATATTTTTAGGGTGGCAGCTTAGTGTAAATCTGTTTGTGCTTGTGGTCAGGCAAAAGGAGGTAAAAACAAAGGTGAAAAGGCAGCTTATTGTGTTTACTCCTGAAGATCCTCAGTTGCTGGTCTAAAAAGATGCTAATTCAGGGTGCCTTGCCTGGAACTTCCTGGGAAGCAGGAACCAATTCACTGATGGGCTGCTCTTCTGCCTGTCCCTCATAAATGTTGCAGTCTCCTGGACTTATCCAAGTGTTCCCATCTTCATGGGATGATGTTCTAACTCTTCCCCTCACACTAATAATGTTAAAAAGTGTCCTTCTTCACTTCCAGCTGACCAGGTGCTGACAAAATATGTGAAATTTTGCTTACACTAAAAGTCAAGGGCCCCACTGACTGCTAGATCAGTGTCTTTTTTGCTTTGAAATATTCCTTTGAGTTATGGTCTGTTTTGTGATTCTGTTGAAAAAGGCAGGGAGAATGGAATTGCAAAGGATCTTAGAGACGTTTGTCCTTCCGTGGTCTCAAAGCAGGATCATCCACAGATAAATGATTTTGTGAAAAGAATTAAATTTTCAGCATCAAGGACTCTAAACAACCTTCCCCGGTATTCTTCCTATAGGAAAGAAGTACATTTAGTTTTACAATGTTGCAGATATTCTAAGGAGCTAGATCACATCTACTTTGGCAAATTAAATTTTATGTAAGAAGGTGATAAAGTGTACTTCAAAACTCACTTCTTTGTATTTAAGAAAATTAATCCAAATTTTACTGCAGTGTAAGCTGTAAAAGGGTTAAAAGATTCAGTAAGTGACTGAAACTTCTTTATTTTAGTACTATAAGTATGGCTTAAGTTTTATGTTTTGTTAAACTTTGTGGAAAAGGAGTTGATTAGTGTTTGTCTAATCTGTGTGGTGTTCCCTGTCATGGGAACAGTGGGAGTTGCTAAAATCTCTGATAACTGGAAGTCATACTCCATCAACTCCATCTTCAGTGCTGTCCCAATTGCTCAGCTGAATTCTACCATCTGTTTTTGGAGAGTCTCAGACTCCAGCTGGTTTATAATGATGACTGCAAGGACAGTGGTGCCATTTGGGCTGGGGCTTGATCTGCAGTTTTCTGACACTACATGTTGCCAAGGATGGGTCAACCAGACTCAGTATCTGCTGTTTATTTCCTTCCAAAAGATAGCAGTGAGTAAGTGTTTTGGTGTTGTTTTGTTTTGTATGGCTGGGGTTTTTTGTTTCGTTGCTTAGGCAGACCAGTTGAGTCTGCTGTTAGATGTTTAGGTGCTATTTCAGCAGAAGTTGATGTTAAATTTTTTTCTAATTTTTTTTTCTTTTTTTTCCTTTCCCTGCTGGGTTCAGTGTGGCCCCGCAAGTGGCTGTGCTGGCAGGAGGCAGAGGGCACTGCAGGGCAGGGCAGAGGCACTTGGGCAGTCCCTGCTCACTTGGGTAGTGGCTCCTGCCAGCCTGGCACTGCTGAAACTTTACCTGCACTGGAACACAGTATCTGACACACTGGAGAAGGGGTGAAGGTGTTTTTCTTCCCTGTAGTAGTCTAATAGTTTGTAGTGTTTTTGTTAAGCTTTGTGCTCTCTTAAAACATTGGAGATTTGAGTAGCATAGTTTTAATAAATGAGTTCAGTTTGTTCAGAAAGTATCCTTTGGAAGTGACAGAGGTTTCTATGCACAAGAATTAAATCAAAGGATGCAAACAGAGCAAAAGTGAGTTTTACACACTGACAAAGCAAGGATGATGACTTGTTAGAAACAAGATATAGGATCCTCAGAGCTGTGGTAATGCATCAGGCCCTGCAGAAGAACACTTAATTGTCGTTTTATAATTTTTGTTTTATAGTGCAACCCACTGTTTTTATACATATTCTATTAATGTCAAACCTTAAAGTATGTGGATCAGAGTCATAAAATTAGAATATAATGAGTGGAACAAATGCATTCCTACTGTGGAATAACAGAGTGAATAGGCAGGAATGCACTATTGTGCAAATCCTTTTCTCTGTATGAGAATCAAGGTCAGCTCAAGGTCTGCACTGGCTGGTGCAGCTTGGAGGAATTTTTATTAGGTGCACAGGATTTTTGGGAACCCGATGTAATAGTAAAGCTGACCTAAAGTGGACTTTAAAAGTAACAAATCAAGATATTATAGCTGGTAGACTTTAGTACTGTATATTATGATGACGAAATTCTGGCACCAACGTTAGTCATCCTCTGTGTGAGCCTGATAGGCTGAACTCTTTTGTGAGGAGGGTGTGATGTCTTGATGTTTGTTTTTTTAGAAGGAGGGTTCTGGATATATGAAGCATTAATAGTCTGTGTTAACTTATCCTGTCAGGCAGCAAAATCTTTGTATTCTCTGTGGCACTGATGAGGAGATGGTGCAGTTACAGTTAACTGAATGCTTGTTAGTTCTCCAGCTTCAGCATGATGAAGAGCTCTAGTAATGTTTTGTGAAGCAGATGAAGCCTTATAATGAATTAAGTATAAAAACACCTATATTAATGCAAACCTTACTTGCTGAACACATCCATTTTAAAAAGACACCTAATTTTTTGGAAGGATTGTCATCTTACAGAGAAGTTAAACCTCTATTCAAAGCTTCAGCTTAGAATTTTTGTTCCCTGAATGGCTATAATATAAATCAACTGAGGTTTGACAATGTGAGGGATGGGAAACATATGAAAGAAAATTATATTTTGAGAAAATAATCACTTTCAATTACTGGGTTTTGAGTATGCAGTTTTAGATCATAGCATTCCAGTGAGCTCTTGATGCAAAACTATCGACATTAACAGAAGACCATTTTTAGTGACGTCTTCTCTGATTTCACCCAAATTGGTGAAGCTCTTGAGATACCATAAAGAAAGTGTTTAACTCTTTGTTAGCCTTCTAATAGCTGATTTTTTTCACCTGTCAAAGTACTCATTTATAGGCAGACAACATTCCAGGAATGTTTTTGTGCAATGTGTTGCTTTGGCTTTATATTTTTAAAGGGTCTATTGGGGAGCTTTCTGGATCACTTAAATGAAAAAAAAAATATTCTGAGTCACATAAAGGAAAATATTTATGCCAGCACATATACTAGGGTGACAGTGTGCTAGTGAAAAGCAGCTCCATTCTGCGGGGAAGGCTGTCAGTTCTAGTTGCCTGGAAATGGAATGGAAGCCAGGCTGATACCAATTAGCATCTGTGAGCTTACAAAGCAGTATAATGTGGAAATGCATATTAACATGTTCTTGCAAGTAAAGTAATGTAGGTTTATATACACTGAGAACGCTAGAAGTGATTTTTTTTTTAATTACTCTTTTTTAGTTTGGGGTAGCACCACAGAATGGTTACTAACATTCCTGTAACACCTTTCCCTCCTTCTTACTGTATTTTCAACTGTGTGTGACTTTGTTTTGCAGTTTGTGCCATCATCTCCTATCCGTATTCCTAGCAGCCGGCTTCATCAAATCAAACAAGTAAGCACAGATCCTTCTAAATGAGTTTTTTATAGGTGGCTGTGGTTTTTTTTGCAGTTGATGGGTAATGTCCTTCAACTGACTGTAGATTTTATTTTCAAGCTGCCTGCCCAGTTCCATGTTTCATGAAGCAAAGTGCATTTTATAGCAAGGAGAAGATTTGAGCAGAGAGAGGATTCTTAAAATGGACATTTTAGAAAGGAAACCTTTAATGTAAACCCTTAGGGTAAAGTTTCACCAAGTTTTTGGCAGCAGTGCCAGCATAAATATTCGGGGCCAATAACAAAGTGTTCCTTAACTTGTGTTGGCACAAGACTTTTGTGCAGCCAGAAAATGAGCAGGATAAGGAAGCACTCTGGCTGAAAAATAGTCTGTACTGTTCTGGCTGGGCTATTTTTCATCTGTATAATTTTCTTATCCAGATCCCTGTACTTGTGCTGTCACAGCATGAACAGAGGGGGAAGGGCACCAGAGCAAACACTTGGGAAGGGGGGTGGTGTGGGGAATATCTGAGCAGGCTCAAATAGCTCTGCTCCCAGCCAGCACACTGCATGCTGAAGACTCCAACTTTAAAATCAACAAGCTCAGACTCTTGTGGCTCCTTCATTTTATATCTCCACTTTTTGACAGTAAAATGTTTATAAAATTGGCTTGAAGATGCTTAATTTTTTTGAAATTTTGTTTTCTAGCTGGCTAGCTTTCAATGGATAGGCTTGATTTTTACAGGATCAAAAGTTAAGAAGACAATTTAATGCTTCAGACAGCATTTTTAGGGTATGGTGCCTGAGTGGTGGAAGGCACTTCTGCTTCCCACCTCAGTTATTTAAGGTAGTTGCACAGTAATCCTGAAGAAAATAACTGCTTGCTTTCATTATGTAAATAATTTACTGGCTTAAATAGACTCTGAAGCACTTGGGTCAGTTATACAGCTCTTTTAATCAATATAAAAAAGCTTAGGATTAATATGTAAATATCATAGAATCATAAATTAGTTTGGGTTGAAAGGGACCTTTAAAGGTCATCTGGTCCAACCCCCCTGCAGTGAGCAGAGAGATATAATGAGAAATATGCTGAGAGCAAAAGAATGAACTGTTATGGCTCTGCTCTATTACATGAAGTAAAATTTGATAATTCAATCTTCTGGAAAATGCTTCTGCATTCATGTTTGTGCCATCCATTTATTAAAGCAAACGGTGTAATTTCCCAATTTGTGTTTGAGCATTAGATTCACTAGTTGGAATTAATTCCATATCCTGTATACTCACTGAGAACCCGTGTGATTTACTTCTGCTCTCTTTCAAATCTGAGCACATTATCACACAGGTGAAGTAGGTTAGATTTTTCCTACTTATGAGGATTGTCAAGATGTTTAGTTGAGCTTTTACTCTTGAATTAGGGAATCTACTAATTCGCTGAACAGACGGGGTAACATTCAGTTAATTTTAAGGAATAGTGTCTGCCTAAGAGGAGACTGAGTCTTGTTTGTACTTGGTGTTAATGTTTAGTTTAACTTTACATATTGGATCCATTTTAATGATATTTTATGGAGTTTTTTTTAGAAAAAAACCTCACTGAATCCTGAGTTCATTGTGTGCAATGCAGTGTATTGCAAATGAGATGCTGACAAGTGTCTCGTTAGTCACTAATCCATAGAGGAAGGTAAGAATCCAGCCATGCTTTTGAGGTTTATCTGTACTAGTGTCCCCTTTGTAAAATGATGCTGCTCAAGGCTACATAAAGATACTCTGGCATGTGCACAATTTTTGGTTCATATTATCATTGTTCAGTTTTGTAGCTACCTCTTGGTTAGTAATGAAAATAAAGCTGCTTGGGATACAACCAGCTCCCATAAGCACTTCTCATGTCATGGTCTCTCTTGCTACATCTCTTTCTCATCCTCTCCTCCTCACTTCTTTTCATGGAGTGAGAACTTGAGGTTATTGTTGCTTAACCGAGTTGAATTAAATTTTCCACATGCCAAAGTGAAGTGAAACCACAGCTTTTCTGATCTGCTGGAACAAAGTGCTTTTTTTTTTTGACCTTACTTCTTTATGTGCTAATCCTTTAGGAAGAAGGAATGAATTTGCTGAACAGGGAAACCGTTCGTGAAAGGTGAGCGCTAAGGCAAAGTAGAACAGTCACTGCAGCTGTCTGTGGGCCTGGGACAATACATTTCTTTTCTTCTTTATAGAGAAGTGCAAGTAGCAATGCAGATGAGCCACTCATGGGAGGAGAGCTTAAGCCTGGTAATGCATTCATGCTTTAATTTGTGTTTCTATCATCAGTATCAGGATACTAGAGACTCTCTCATGTCAACGTTTCCTTTGATAGTTTGACCTACAATTAAAGTTTTAGTATAGCACTGCTTTTGATCAGCAGTTTTTCACACTAACAAGGCATAGAATTATCAGTTGTTCAAGATACATGTGGGTTCCTTGGGCTGCTATGTCAAAAGAAAATTGCATGGATGTCTGCCTGTTCAAATTTTCTTCCATGTTCTTATACTCTCCATGTAATGTTTAAGGCTTTTTTTGTTTTGGTGTTTTTTTTTTGTTTGTTTTTTTTTTTTTTTGGTTAAGCATAAGCTTGTAAATGGCTGCCTCAAAATTGTTTCTATGATGGAGGATAACTTTGGAGTTTCACACCAATCTGTCCTTTTCTTGTTAAGGCACCTGCTCATAAGATTAATTATGTGTACTGTTTACAGAGCAGCAATGATTTTGAAAAATCACTATCACCAAAGCAAGTAGACTTTGTTCCGGTTTCTCCAGCTCCTTCACCTACACGAGGAATAGGGAAGGTGAGCAAAATGTGATAGTAATGGTTTTATCTTAAGTAGAGCTAAATAAATTCAACCAAATTAGTAGTAAAAGATTAAGCCACCTGCTCCTAAGTCAGCTGCAAACAAGAAACTAGAGAGTAAACAAAACCCCTTAAAACCCCAAACCAGAAAATACCAGCTGCTCATCTTGTGGATGTGAATTTCTGTGGAGTGTTCAGCTGTTATTCTGTGGTTAATAAAAAACAAATAAGTCTGTTTAACCAGAGTACAGTGAAATAAATCTGCATGAAAATGGAATCTGTCCAATTTTTAGCTTTTTTTTCCTCAGTAGCAAAAAGTGGTGTCTCAGTATATCCAGTGACTGATTGCTGAACTTGGTACTGGGTTGTTTATTTCTCTGCAGTTAAGCATCAATTGTTACCACATGGGAATGATACAGTATTTATAAGTAATAACACAAACTCTTTTCCTCTCAGCAATGTTTCTCACCATCTTTGCAAAGTCTGGTGAGCAGCAGTGGGTTGCCTCCAAGTCCCAGCCCAAGTCCAACAAGGAGATTTTCAAGGTAAATCACCAGATCATATCAATGATAGAAAATTGGTGTAACTTGTTCATAGCAGGCATTTGAAATACCAGAATTTGTTATATTCATAATTGATTTCTGAGCACAACCACAACTTTATATACTCATGTAGACTTCAGATTTTACAGTGTTGTAAAACATTTGTCAAAATCCTCATGTCATAACATTGGGAAATGGGCTGCATCTGTCTTCCCAGTGTAGTCTCTATATTGCTCTCATTCACATCTTAAGTAGTTGAATTCTGAGGGGAAGAAAACACAAACAGATTTAGGGTTTGTTACTCCTTGGAGTGATGTGGGCATACAATTAAATTTTACTAGGCCCTCACAGGTCGGCAAAGCACTGCCTGTCAATTGACATGTAGTCAGGGCCTGGATGTGAGCTTTTAGACTGCCCCAGTTGTGAAATAATGTAATTAAACTTTTCCTGCTCAGTTCTGTGCTTCCTGGCCTATCTTCAGAGGGGAAAAAAAAAATGGTACTTTTTTTGGATGAGCTGTTTTAATGCCTATTTTCTTAGTGGTTTCCACTCAGTATCTTCTGAGTATACTTTGATTATTTTTTTCAGCCTTTCTCTTTTAATGGTGAACTCAGTACAGCATTTGCCTTCTTTTAGCAGGAGAAGCCAGAGCCCAATTAACTGCATTCGGCCAAGTGTTCTTGGATCAATCAAAAGAAAAGGTACAGTATTTAGGTTTAGCTAATACAATAGGTCACCTTGTTAGTTACATAATAATTAATGTACCTTTCTTAATAATTCTGTCCAGTTGGCTGATACTTCAAAAGGTGACTAGAAATAGGATATATTACACATAATAAAACATACAAGTCATTAAAATAAATTTTACTATTCCATAAAGCTAGTAGTTGTTTTGTTCTAATCTCTCCCCATTGCTGTGGTCGTATAGATGTGATAAAAAATCTGATGTAACCTGGTTAAAAAAACAATAAATACAAATATTGGTATATTTAACTTAAACAGAAAACTTTGAAAGTCCTGGTTAGCTGAAGCACACACGTACTATAGATTTAAAATAACTCTTCAAGACCCAAAGCTGATGCACAGGCCTGGTAGGCATTTTACAGCTTTATTAGGAAATGTTGCTCTGTCTTCCTGCATTTTTCTTCAAGTTTGACTTCTGGCAATTTTATTGCATCTGTTTTTATATCTTCATGTTTCACCTTTGTTACAGAACACCTCTGGCTCTGAAAAACATTTAAAACACTTTCATCTGAGTTCTGTCATAGCCTATTTTAGCAAATACCTGTCCTCTCTTAATCTAGAGTATTTGGAAATCAAAGTCAAGAGAAAAGTTTTGTGATAATCCTGGAGCTTGTTCTTTTTCTTTATTTTCAGCTTCTCTGCTCTGGTGAAGCTGGTCAGTGAACTGATAGCTGGATAAACTGAAACAAAAAGATTATTCTTTACTACTGTAGAATAAATATCTGATATCTAAGCCTTGGTTAATAACTCACTAAACTGTACTGAAGCTTGGACAAAATGGTTCCAGGAAATAGACAGTCTTTAAAATTTCAGCATCTAAATTCTGTGTTCTACATATAAAATAATCTATTGTAATAAGTTTGAACCTCACTTCTGTTTGCTCTGTAGAAGTACATTGAAAGTAGATTTTAGTTTAAATGAGTAATAATTTTTATCACCTGTTATCTCTTCCCAAAGGTGTGACAGAGATGGAAGATCACCCAAAAAGATTATTCCAAGGATCCACCAACATGCTGACCCCCGAGGCTGCACATCAGGCAGACCTTGGGGCATGGTAAATGCTGTGCTGTTTGTTCTTCCTTTCAGCAGAAGCAGTACAAATCTTTTTTCTTCTAGCAGTAATTATGCTTGAAGTTTTTCGTGCTTGTTTTTGTCTTTTTTTGAGAGATATCTCATAATGTTACAGCACTGAAATTATCACAGTAAACAGGCAGCAATGTTTGCTACAATTCTGCAGTTTCGAGGTCTCACTGTATGGGAGTTGAGCGTGTTTAGGAAAAGACACCTCATGGGTGATAGCTTTTGGAGTCTGATTCAAATTGCAATCAAATGTGAATGCTGATGCCTTTTGGGTGAATTGGGTTTTGTTTTTTTCTCCCTTGCTCTTAGTCACAGAGAAACATGAGTCTGTCTGACCCTGCCTGCTGGGAGGAGATAAAAAGTACTTTGTTAAAAATTGTAATGATTGGTAATGGCAAGGGATTTTGATGTAGTGTTTTAGTCAAAAGGTTAATCATACATAGGGTGTGCCCACACAACTGTCAAGGGTTGTTCACAGTATTTCTGTCTTTTTGCCTCTCAGCTGATATACAAGTAATGCACAGGCTTTGAGTAGCAATAGCAAAATACATGTTTTAAAGGTACTTTAAAAACATATCTTTTTTGCACACCCTGTTTACAGTAGGCATAGCAATGTGAGTTCAGTTGCTGCATCTTGGTGTAGGAGATGGTAATTTAGAAAAAAAATCACTCTACTGCTATCACTGATGATAGATCAGCTATAGTCATAGATTTGTACAAATCATAGTACTATGGAGGATGGACAATTTATCATTGGCTCTCCTGGTAAAAAGGCATCTGGTTGTTGTGCTGGCCTAAGACATTGAGGATGGGGTAAAGCTCGCAGTGAATTGCTCAGCCTGGGACTTTTGATCTGTGCCCCATTTTGGGGTGAGCAAAAGAGGGAATGGGCAGAGTGTCCTGTGTGTGTCTGGAAGGTGTGTAGCTGCAGGTGTGTTTCAGCTCACAGGGCTTGCTGCGCCCTCAGACTTGCACAGGTGTGTTTGAAATGGCTTTGTGATGATTGAGGGTGGTTTTGGGCACTTACCTGAGCCAGTGCCTCGTTTCTCACGCCCTGGTGTTGCTCTGTTGTCAGTCTGTCCTCACATGCCTTGGATGACAACAGGAGCAGTGCAGGCTCTTCCTGTGACTCCCCAGCTGAAGTTGGCACCAGTACAGACTCTCCAGTGTCACTCCCCGACTCCAGATCCCCGTTTTTACCAGTGGATCTCACAGCCAAGTTACCGATGAACTGAGAAGCAGGAATCTGCTGATGGACACCGGGAAACAGGCGGGATATCACCCGGACTTTCTGTTGTGTGTAACCCATTCTGTTCCTCATAGGAACTTCCAGCAATGTCATTACTTCTAGAAACCTTCCAGAATGGTTCCTTGAGGAGGAATTCCCTTTCTAGTGATTTGTATGACATTCACTACAATACAGAAGCATTTGGGCTGCAGACACGTCGGGTGCTCACATCAGTCAGCAGGCTGCTGGTTTGCAGTGGATGTGATCTCCTTGGCACGAGTTACGAACACTGTACATGTGTCCTGCTTGTGGAAGACTTGGCTGGCCAGCAGCCAGCGTCCTCCCTGCCTGTGGAGGAGCAGATAACTCACATTTGTCCTCAGCCTAAAAACAGTGAAGCAGCTTACTAATTGTTTCTATTCCCAGAGTGTTAGATATTTATATATTTTTTCTTCTTCATATGAAAGGGAGAATATTGCAGGGGGGAATTGATTATTATTATTATTATTATTATTGTGCTCTATTATGATTGGGTCTTAATCAATTCTGTGTTCCAGTGGATGTCAGAAAAGAACAAATGGTGAATTGTCAAATTTATATGTTGGATTTTACTCATGATCATGACTGCTGTTGTGACTAAATCTAAATTATGTGTGGAACATTCTTCTGGGATTTTGTATTACTTTCTATTTCTTCCCCATTTAGATGACGTATTGGAGTGGTAGATGCTCTGTTAAAGGTCTTTTAATAGGGAAAAATAGTGACAATATTTGGAACAATACATTAAATCCTGAGACTTTAGTATTTAGTACTTCAGAATGCATTAACAGTCAGTATTTGTCCTCGTATATGACAGATACAGTGAGGAATCTGGAATGCCTTTTTACAGGCTGAGGCCATCAAACATATTTAATCTGTGTTTAATTTCCTGATGTCGCTTCCTCAAACAATGACATCAAGTAATTTCTGCTGTTGAAAACTTCAGATGCTGATTGGAAGCCTAGGATCTGGTAATCTGAGATGTTTGAAAAGTCAGTCTGTTGAGGCATCGTGATCTCAACCCTGAAATTCCCCAACCAGGAGGAAGAATTTGCAGGTCCCCCCATGGACAACTGTCTGGGATTTTGCAGTGACAGCTTCATTGGGGTTGTGCAGCTGCACTCCCCTAGCTGCATCCCCCTTTGGACATGTCTGTGCATCTGTGCTATGTGGTTTCAAACCTTCTCTCCAGAGAAGTTAATAATGAAGCAAAATGTTTTATTTTTAAACGCTAAATCTTTGTAGTGTGTCATAAAGCGAGAAAAGTATGGAAACTTCTTCAAGTAGGAGAAAAACCTGCCCTGAACTCTGCTGTGAACAGATTCACATGGATGAAGTTTTGACTGACGGCAGCCATCAAAATGAGAAAGAGATGACTTGGAGCACGAAGACCTGGTGACCTGAGGGCCAGTGACCCATTTCTGTGTGTCCTTATTGTAGAGAGAAAATAGAATGTATTTAATAGTCTCTGTTCTAGTAAAATACGACATGGTTTACTTCTGGTATCATTCCTCTTAAATTATTGTAATAATCACCCTGCAGGTTGCAGTCCCTGCCTGAGTCCAGCTGCCCTTTGTCCCCGAGCAGATGCACACAGGAGAGCCAGTCTCTGTTTGCTCTCTCTGCTGAGGCAAAGTTTGGTTTTGCAGTTTCAGGTTTGTGCCAAAGAGTTGCTGTTCTTTCACTCTTCTGTGGTGAGAGCAAGACTCTTTTTTAAAAAATCTTGCTTATTTCTTGAGAATGAACTTTATGGTGTCTCTTGCAGTCTTTGTTAAAAGACACATCGTTATAGGGGGGTTTAGTAGCTGAGTGTGGGTCAACTTGTCTCTTTTCTGTTGAATATTTATGCTATTTTTCAAATAAGTGCCAATAAATGAAAAAATAAATGTGTTTTGCTGTTTCTGCACTTTTTAAGATAACCATATTCTTATTTTCCTCTGGGATTAAATGCTTTCCGTGAAAATCAGAGGATCTATTGTAATTTACTTCCACCCAGTCCAGTTAACATGTGAGTTGGTATTAAAATCTGCAGCAGACTTACCGTGTTTTCCTAGTGCAATGCTGTCTTGCAGGTCTGTGACAACTCTGGGAATAAAGAATAAGCCCAAATGTTTTCGAGATACTTTAATAGCTACACGTATCCCTAGTTTATACCTAGAGGAGGTCATGGTGAAATGGTTTGGAAGACAGAAGTTACTCCTGGCTGGTGGAAAGTACTGAGGGTTTTAACTCTTGGGAAGAAGTGGGGAGCCTTTGTAGTTTGCCCTAATAGGACAGTTAATCATAGAATTATGGAATGGGTTGGGTTGGAAGGAACCTTAAAAGCTATCTCATTCTACACCCTGCCACGTGCAGGCACACCTCCCACTATCCCAGGTTGCTCCAGGCCCTGTCCAACCTAGCCTTGAACACTTCCAGGGATGGGTAGTCCACAACCTCTCTGGGTCAATTAATGCTGTTGGAGGAGAGTGAAATAGTTATTTATATACATCAGTTCCTTTCCTTGCTTTTGCAAAACAGAAATTGCTTTGAACTTGTGGAGAAGCATCTCAGTGTTTTATCTCCACGTCAGGAAGAAGTTGCACTTCTGCACCCTGGAGTCAGGAGACGCGTATAGGGGTTTTATTCCACTGAAATGAAAAATTTTGAAACTAAATAATACTTCAAAATATGTATCTGGATGCAGGGAATCAGGATGTTACACAGTGCACGTAATCAACCCTGTACTTGTCTAGTAACTCATGCTTTTAATATTGCCTCCGCTTCTCTCTGGGATTCTGCCACGAATGGCACCTTCCTAAAATCACACTTGTATTTGGCACTTGCTTGGTCTGGTTGAAAATTATCCTGCAGGATTTGTTGGCAGTCAAATCGGATCTTGGACCACTGTGTCTTCCTTGACAACTGATGAGTGTTTTTCTTCCTTCCACCTTCTCCAGAGTGACACAGTTGCTGAGGGAACGTTGCTAACATTGCCATTGCTCAGGGGGCTATATTTTTGGAATGAGCTTCGGTAGTTGCTGCATTTAGCACAGGGATAGAAACTTCCCTCTGGAAGAGAGGTATAAATGCCAGGAAAAATGAGCCTGTGCCTCAGCTGCATTGACTTGCAGAGTCTTCTGTGTGTTGCCAGCGAGGCAGGTGACCTGAATGCTCAGCTGAGCAGCTGCCCAAGGTCCTCCTAAGATCAGTGTAAGAACTTAAATTCTTTCTTCTCACCTTTTTTCAGAAAACGATCGCAAGTGTTCACCAACCCATAGAAAAAAAACCAAGTCTCCAAAGTCTGGTGAGACTGAGATATTTCCATTTATAGATGTGTGCTGTGGTTCCAGTATCAGTGCTGTGTTTGTGAGTCCAGCCCTGCTATTGTGCAATGATTTGCCAGTGAAGTGACTGGAGAGACCTCTGGCACTCCATGAGCTTGAGAACAGCTTGTGCCTCCCTTAGCAGTCGTCATTTCAGAAATGTTCACTTTATGCTGTTGTATTCTTGCATATGTTGGAGTCGTAACTCATTTACTTAAAATAGAGAGCTTCAGGAGTCATAATTAAACTGTGTGAGCTCTTCCTATCCTGTTTTAAGCAACCTTTCTCATCACCAACAGGCAGATGGAGTTTAAGTTGATCCCTCTTCTCCTGGAAGCAACAAGTTAAAATATTGGTAAATGCAACTGAATGTTTACAGCTACAGTACAGTAATTAAAACCTTACTGACACAGAGAGGAGCGATTGGCAAGAATCTTTTCCAATAACTGGGTGCAAAAATTGTCATCTCGGGTTCATTTTGTAGGGGTGATTGTTTTACCTGTACCAGTGGAGCCTTGCCATTTCTGCATATCTGGTGGGAGCATCCTTGTTTGAGAAACTTGAGAGCAGTCACCAGCCAGCCCAGGCCTTGCTCAGGAGATGCCTTTCCTGTGGCACAGAGCACTTGGGGCAGACAGACACCCTGCATCCCAAAGACCCAAATCCCACACGCATGCTGAGACTGCTTTCACCACTGAGGCTCTGTGGTAGATGCATGAGAGAGGAGGCAAAAAAAAAAAAATAAACCACTGAAGGGGAATAACCTTGTTTGACTTTCAGTAGCTGGCTCGGGAGCAGAAATTTCAGAAGGGGGGAGGAGTCGGGTGCATTTAAACCAAAACCAAAACCAAACACAGCCTCCACACGCCTTCGTGCTGGCTCCCCTGTGTCTCTCAAGGAACTGGTGAGACATCCTCAGTACCACAAAGATTCCTCAGACAAATCTGGCATTTATCAAATTTTAAATTCTTCTGTTAGTTTGGTTTCTTATTCTTTTACTTGCTTCAAAAGAGCCTTAGAAAATGTTTGCCATTTTAAGATTTCCTTCAATGAAAAATAATGATATGTAAATGTTTAGAATTTTGCTGGATGTCAACCCAGGTAGGAAGAGCTGCTCAAGAGGAAGCAGGTTTTGCTGCAGGGACTAATCATTGAAAATATGGTTCTCCTGGTTACTTTTTGTCCTTGTGTGGAGAAAAATCAAACCCATGATGTGCATAGCACACGTTGGGATTTGTAGCACAGAAATCAGGTACTGTGTTGTCTTTCAAGCCAGTTTAAATAAATCTGGCACTGAAATTGCTGCAAGAAACTTCCTGCTAAAAATACATCAGCATCCTTTCATTTTAAGTGCATTCACTTCAGCAGTAGATTTGGATTGTGGAGATTCCTGGCAGATTCCTGAGGGAATGGATTTGGTGATGATGGAACACGGATTTCCAGAGCCTTACTGCAGTTTTATTTGTCTCGATGGTAATTTCTTGTTTGTCAAAGCACATGGTCATCTAATGCCTTGATCTTCATATCCCAAGCCACTGAGTGTGCAGTTTTCTAGAGAAGAACACTCTCATTTTGTTACTGTAAATCATATTTTGCTATTGAAAATTTTATTGCTTTTTTTTTATACTGGGAACATGGATTTAAGTTTCTTTACTGGGTGCCTGTTACTCAGGTACCTTCTTACCTGTCTTTTCCTCACAGTGAGGAGACACCCATAGCTGTAATTGTGGTTGTGTTCTTGCTAAAATTATTTCTTTGCTGTCTCTGCTGTTTCGAAGACCAGCGTGGTCGCTTTGCTTGCATGTAATTCCACTTTATATTTTCAGCATGGTTATACAGCTTTGCAGATTTTCAAGAGCTGATGTGCATTAGCTACAGCTCATTATCCAAAGTAAACAGCTCGTTAGCGTTCAGTTGAGAGCTTCTGTAGAAGACAAAAATACACCCAAAAGTGAACGTATCCCCTTACCCGGCTTTGGTTGTGAGGCTGCGAGTGTCGCCTGCCCGTGTTCATTCCTCCAGCGCTCCTTTTTGGAGGATGCGTTTGTTCTCCAGGCTCCTTTCACTGAGGTCGTTATCTGTAAATGGCTCTTGCCGATTGCATAGTGATGGTTTCCCAATCCTCACCAGCTCCAGTGGGGCAGTAACAAGAGAGTGATGGGCAGCACGTTATTCCTGCAGGAAAGACTCCAGCACGATTAACTTTGGCTGTTTCTCCTCCGGCTCTAGCGGGGGATGGTGCCTCCCCTACACTGCAGCGAGCAGGTGAGTGCCCTGTTCCCCAGGGACACAGGAGGGAACCTGTTTTCCACACCACTCGGCCCCTCTCTCTGCACACAGCTGGCAGGAGGGTCAATACCAGGACTGCTCAGCCCTGCATGCTTTGCAGGGTAGTGTGTTTCCTTCTTTTCTCTGCCCAGAAGGGCTCATGCAAGGTCAGAGGGCAAAGCACCTGAGCTGCTCTGACCCAACAACTCAAATCCCCACCTGGCAGAGAAGATGATTCAAGGTTTGGGGCTTTTTTAAGGCCTCCTGATCCTTAAATTTGAAGTTCCCCTGCATGTAGGTCTGAAGTATGAGACTGACATTCCTGACTAAGGAAAGGGGCAATTGAACTTGGCATTTATAAGGAAAGCTGTTACAAGGAAAGCGAGGCATCTTAAATGTACATTGACAAATGAGGACTAAAATACAATGATTTATTGCCAAACGTATTTGGCAGCCTCTTTCCAGTTTAGTCTTGTTGGTTATCAGATACTTGTATGTATGAGCATAAGATGAAATAACATATGATTGGCTTTGACAGTGCTTAATTAGCTGATTGCAGAATTTCTCTGGTTTATGTTGAAGGCACAGTTCCGTGTATGGCTCGTCTTGGAGCTGCTGCAAATGCCTCTGTGGAGCTGTTTCAAGAGGAGCAGTGACTGTTCCCGTCTGACAGCAATGCTCTGTTCTCTTCCTGGGGCGTGTCTTGAGACGTGTTAGCAGTAGCTCAGCTTTTCCCTTTAAAAGCAGGACAGATTTCAGGTGGTGAAATGTTTCCACGTGGTGGCCATGTGAGGATGCCAGACCTGCTCTCTGGGGCTCCATCATCAGCTGCAATCCCTGGGGAAATGAACTGATTCCCTGAGAGCCCTGTCTGCCCCTGGAGCTCTGGAGCAGTGACACCGGTCTACTGCAGTTTCAAGCACTCTGTGACTCACTCTTCTAGAGAAACAGGATCATCTCAGGATTTTCTGATCCAGACAAGTGCAAACACCTAGAGAAGATCGTGTACCCAGCCTACAGCAACTGGGAGGGACGGTCCCCAGAGCAATCTCGGCAGCGTTCCCACTTCCTGCTGCCAGCACGGCTCGTCTGAGATATCGGTGCCATAGCAAGTGCTGGGTAAACACCAGGATTGTTTCTGCTGGATGATCTCAAAGCCCTCCCAACTGTCTGCTGAAAATACTTGCCCATTGCAAGGAAATGACTGTTTGTTTGTGCTAGGAGTCAGGAATGGGAAATGACGTGAACACTTAACTGTTTTTCCTGGTGTTTCTAAGGGTATATTCACTGTCTCGGTCTTTTTGCCACAGGCATTCAGTGTTTTCTGAAACTCTAGTATGTAAGTACTAGAGGTATGTGCATGCACATAAATATATATGAAATCAGGAAAGAACTTACAAATCTTGTGTATGTACCTGGTAAAATTTTACTGGTGTCCCACTATGACTGTGCTGTAACATAATTTGATATATTCCCCCTCAGTACTGAACTGAAACTGTTCTCAGGTCTTGTTTTCCCAACTGGGATAAATCTGTGATTCTGCAGTGTGCTGCAACCTCCCTGAAGGAGAAGGAAGTCAGAATTCACACTTGTCATCCTTATTTCACCCAAGCACCAGTTTTATCTGCATCTGCTGAGTTACACTGTGCATTTAGTTTTTAAATTTTTATTCTGTATTGCTCCTTGCTTGCCTTGACAAAGAAGTGGTCTGAAGTTTTTAGTCCTTTTGGTTGACAATAACTTTTTGTTCCTGATTTCATTGGTTGAGGTGTTTTTCTAAACCAATGGTTTCTCTTCAGATTCCTTGAAAACAACGGCTGGCGTCTCTATCCTATGATCTCCCTTCTCTGTGCATGTGCTGTCCTGCAGGACAGAGGCAGCTGCAGGTGTCAGACCTGGTTACAGAGACTCTGAGTTCCTACAGGTGAGATTGGCACTTCTGTCCTTCTGCAACTGCCTGGCAAAATATGATCCTGGTCAATGACTGGAACGTCAGGATACAGGGAAAAAAGTAGGTTTGTGTTGAGCTTTTTAAATCAGCTTGGGCACAATAAAATGCTTAGCCTGGCTGTTGGGTGCTAAGATAAGGTACCACATGGCACTTTTATCTCCCCAACTTCTGTTCCATTCCTGCGCCTCTCCCCAAGCAGTAGCAGGTTAATGCATCTCGTGAAAATCAGAATTCACAGTGTAGGTACTGAGGAACAGTGAAGCTACAAGAACAGAGCCCTGCAGAAAACACTGACCCAGCCATGAGCTCAGTGCTGGAGGAAGTGCTGTGCCTGCAGCAGGCTCTGGCACATGGCCTTCTCAACCAGCTGGGAATCCTTTCTAGGCTTTTTTTTTAGTGAATGTTAATGTTTGACTTTATCATCTGATGCTGATAGATGACACAATCCCAGTTCCTCTGAGAATCAAACTGAAGTAACATTATAAAAGAAAAAATGTAGTGGTTAACAACACTTTTCAACTTCTCTCTTTTTTTAAGGAACACTGCTTTTTACACAGTTTCTTTATATTTCCATGCATAAGCAGAAAAGTGACCCATAACAGGGGGGAAAGAAGGTTTGATTTCCAAACTAGTTTTTATTCATATCAGAGCATACTCTATAGACTTCTTACAAACAAAGATTTGTCTGTATGAATCCAACGCAGTAATAGCTGCCCTTTTAAAATTAACGTCTCAACAATGAAATGTCAAATGAAGGGGAATACTTGTTGTATGAAGCAAGATTAATGTTCACCTCAAATATGAAACTGGCATTTGAGCAGGAGTTTCTGACAGAAAAGAAGTCCCAGTGGCAGCTGTGGGGGAAGGGATGTAGAGAAATGCTTTTGCTATTACACTTAGTTTGGTCTCTAAAATAGAAAAAATGGTGAATTTTGTATTAGTATGAGTTCAGCTTCTATTAATGCCGCTTCCATGCATCCCTAAGAAATGAAGGGATCTGATTACAGAACTTGGTTTTATTGTCTACAATTGTGGTACAAAATGGCCATTGCAAGTAATTATTTCCCCAGGTAAGAAAATGAGCACTCAATGATATATTGGTAATGATGAAGTAAGAAATTTGAGAATTACTTCTTCACCTAAAATTCATGGTTTATTTCATAATTTCACTGATGGAATTTTTCATTTTCTTCAATGATCAGTCCCGACTCTGACCCCTCTGGTATGTATATACAGAAGTGTTATGTGCCAGCCTCGGCAGGTACAACCACAAACCAAATGAGCGTTTTTACAGAAGACAGTTTGCTTTTATAGTGATCACGCACTGATGTGAACATAGACTAAAAATAACAAATGTTGCTTTAATAAGGATTTTTTACAGTAGGCATAGATATAAAAGTTTTTTCAAATTATTTTCACAGGTATCACTGAACATTTCATAGCTGTCTGTTACAGAAGCACCGCAAAGTGCTTTGAGTCTTTCATTTATTATACACAGTTAAAATATATTACACTTCTGAAGGTATCTTAAATCACTGAACAGTTTTGCTAGCATCTTAACGAGCCAAATGGGAGTAAAAGGCAGTCCACATTCATGATGTGAATATACAGTAAGGTGTTTGACATCCTATGAACTCATTGCTCATGTTCTCAAAATAACCATGGTGATGAGACCTGAAAGACAAGAATTAAGAACTAAGCACTTCAATTTCACTGAATAAAACATTTAAAATAAAGACAGTTTACCCTGTCACAGGCCAGAAAATATGGTAAAAGTGCATAAACACATGCAGAATGCATTTATATATACACTTGAATATTAGAAGTATCGCTCCAAATTTCAATATAGTCAAAAATCATTGCTGAAGTGTGGTGTATCTAATAACTGAGTGTCAGAGAAGATAAAAATACTCCAAACAATTACTGATGTCTCTACTGGAAAATCTTAACACTGAGCTTTTGAGTTGGGTAAGTGTAACACTAGCACCAAACCCCATTTTTCATAGGGGTCAGTTATGGACAGTGTCATTCGAATGCTGAATCATCAGTGAGGCAGATTAGTTGAAGGCTCCAAGGCTTTGTCTTCTGCTCTGTGCATAATAACTGATCAAAGACCAGTTTTAGACAAAGATATTAAGCTTCCTTGTCAGTCTGCAGAGGGAGCTTTCAACAGACTCTTTGTTGTGACCTTTAAAGAGGGAGGAAAAAAAGAACTGCTCTGATAGAGGTTAAAAACAATTAAAACCAGATGAAAACAGGAAATAGGGGCTAATAAACCTACTCATGACACACTGAAAAGTTCATTTTAATTATGTGCTGATACAGGAAAAAGTACAGATCTGCAATTCTTAGCATGGGTTATACTGCACAAGGGAAGGGAGGTAGATGGGAGCCCTTATGTTCTTCCCAAATTCCAGCCTTATGTAACATCAAAATAACAATTTATCAGTTCTTGGGCAATCTCACTTTCTTGCAGGCTCAGATGATGTCACTGTAACAGCCTTTCACTGCAGAGAGCTTGACCAAAGTCTATAGATCTCACCATGGATAAAAACATTTCTGAGACCATTTTGTCTCCTGCCACTCCATACTGATGGAACTTGGCTACTTTATGAAGACAGTGAAGGCAGAAGCATGACAGAACAGAGCTGCAACTCTGCCTTCCATTAGGTCAGCAATTTATCCCTTAAAGAGGAACTATAGCTCAGATATTTATTAAGGTCTGTATTGGTTCAGACAACCAGTGCTCCCACAACTGCTGGATCCTTAGCTTGGATCAATTCCATCATCTTAGAGGAACAACAGAGGCTTGTGGAGAACAGCCTGTACCACTTGTACAGGGACTTCCAGACAATAAAGGGCTTAACTCATTTCTGTAAATCAAATACTTCTCAAATGTCATATAGTCCTGTTGGTGTGGTATAACAACCCTTTCCAATTAAATGCTTCACAACCCAGTTGTATTTCCTTGTGGAAGAAAGTGGTTCTATCTTCTCAAGAGTAATTGACTTTCTACACAAGTTAGAGTAGCACACAAAAGAATTTCTCCATGAACACTAAAAATGCTGCCAGCAAAGAAGTCAAAACCTGTCAAAACTACATAGGGAATCTAGAAACAGGTTCAGTTGTTGTAAATGTATAAAGTCAAAGGGCTTAAAACTGTAGCTGGCACCAGCAGAACCTGCAGTGATTTTCAAAAGCAGAGATAAAAACAAAATGAGGATTACTGCAAGGTCCTGATCTGAGAATCCATCAGCATCAGCTTGGGCAAAGAACCACAAGTGAGATTTCAAACCAGTTCAGCAGATGGACCTTTGTGAATCAGCAGAGTGTGCATGAACCATCAAGAACTTGCACCTTTCCCCATCACTACCTCACCTCTAGCTATCAGTTTGAAGCTGCCTAGCTCTTTTCCTTTAAATCCTCACTTCTGCCAGGTAGAGGGACAGGAGAATTGAGTTTAGTATGACTGTTCTTCAAATCTGAAATAGTTACAGAGAAATAGTCATAACAAATGAAATGTGAAACTCATCTATGCTGGCTAATGCAGGAACAAGTTACAAATCAGGAAGAACTGTGGATGGCAGTGGTCTCAGACAGGGTTTACAACAACTTATTGATACACATTTCAACTGCTTATCAAACAGGTATGAGAATGAAGTCTTAAAAAAAAGGTCATGGGGGCTGGAGGGAGAAACAGAGTAACACATTCTACATTCTGCAATGCAAGAGTAAGAAACAGCACATTCCATTCAGCGTTGTTGGCAGATGACTGTGGTTGGCCCATCATCAAATAAAGCTGAAATCAGCATGTAGGGGCCTGTGTGCAATAGGTATCAACTCAAATCTGGTCTAAAACACCTACAATAACTAATTTACCCTGATATCACCACGGCTGCAAATTAAGATCTAAGCCGAGATGCAAAACAAAATGTAATGCGGTGCTTTGTCTCCATCCAGTTTCCTGAGGCCACTGGCAAAGATGGGCAAAGGTTTCCAAACTCACAGATGTTGCAGGAAGATGTTTATAAAATCCAAAGTACTTACCTAAAACATAAGCAGCTACTAACTTTTGATTCACACTTAAGTGGAGGTAGAGAGGCACCAGGGATTCCATTTCCCCCAATGTAGGTAGCATTAGTGCTGCGACACACACCACTCCAAGGAAGACTGTGAGTAAACTAGGTCCCGACGAGGCAGTTCTGTTTTCTGAAAAAGCAAGACAGCACCAATTGTAAGGAAGATTTAACTAATACAAACGTTAAATATTCTGCAAAAATGTCTGCAGTACATGGGAGCTGAAATATCCTCAGATTTTCCTTTTTGCTCTAGAGTTTGGAGTGGGTGGAAGTCGTCTCTTAAAGCCACCCTTCTAAACCTTCTGCCTTCTGCAGTGGAGGAGGCTGCTCCCTGTTCTGATGCTGGAACTTGTTTTCACATGACTTCCCAAACCCCTCCCTTCTGGAGGAACAGAGCCTGCCAGGCCCTGTTGCTATATATACACTCTCAGGACAGCTGGATGTCTCAGGAATGCTTGAGGTTTCCCTGTGCATCCGGACTCCATTCCTTGATATGTTCCTTCAGTAATTAGTAATCAATCAGTTAGGAGCACCCAGAAGAGCTGCACAGGCAGGTAACTGCTCATACCTGCTGAACAAAACCTGCCTGCAGCAGGAGCACAGGTTCTTGGGCCAGATGAGCTCCCCTTCATCTACAGGATTCAAGGGCTACACCCGCCAGAGTCAGTTTAGATGCCCCAAATTAGTAAAATTTGAATCTTACTTTAAAAACTGTGAGACTGAACCACTCTGACAGTCCAGTATTACCAGAACAAGGAAACGCAAACCACAGACAATAAAGAGTCCTTCATAGTCTTTACTGCCCTGGACTTTAACAGCTGGAACCTACTCAAAGACCCACTGTGTCATCTTTGAAAAGAACTGTTAACATGTTAGCTGAATACCTCTAACCAAATCCTTAACACCCATTGGAAAATAGCCAATGTTTTATCAACTTCTCCTATCCTCAGTGACTTGCAATAGGTGCTTTATTTTAATTCCATAAATCGCTTATTTCCAGGTTGCAGGTTACGTGCAGTTTCTTTGTTTACTGCTTTTCCTGTAAGTAAATAATGTAATGTAGTCAACTAGGTTTTTAAGCAGAGAAATAGCATTTGGTTTAAGACCAATATCAGATTGTTCAGAATGGCTCAAACCCTCTGTCCTGGAAAAACTATCACAGGAACATTTTGTTCTGTGAGCCCAGAGATCACTGTAGGTTTGCTTTAACTGTGTATCCTACTACTATCTATTATGAGGGGCTTTTTAATAAAAAGTGCTTCACCAGCCAACAGACTCAGGATAAATAGTGAAACAGATTCATTTTAACAACAGGAACACCCTCAAGGAGGCTCATCTATTTTCTGGAATTGGTTTTCATTGTCCTGAAAAATGCAACAGTGACAAGAACATTTCAGTACAAATCAGCAGAAGTAACAAGAAAGTAGACTATCAAGAATCAGTTTAGATTCAATTCAGGTACAACTTGACACTTTTTATCCTATCCCTTCAATTTAACTGTCTGGCCCAGGTTTTCAAGACTGTTGATCCACATATGAAATATGCAGAGTTTTCAGCCACCAACTGTGCTCTTCTGTTCTTGTGGGACAGACAAAGGAGAGGGCGCAGAACAAGGAGCACTGTAGAAGATGTTTTGGCAATATTTCCTGCTCATCAGGAAATGGGGGATTAAGGGTTTGGAACAAACTCAAAGGGGGCATATGTCCTGAAAGAGCCCAAGGGAAAAAATAACTACCATCCTTTCACAGATAAATTCACATTGTCTGTATGAGGACTCCTGCTCCACAGGAACAGTGGATGCACTCTCCAAGGTATGAGAACACAGGGCAGCAAAGGGTCTTGACTGATCAAGAGAGCATAAACAGAACAGTCACAGTTTGGGTTCCTGGGCACTGTCATCCTCAAGTGATAAAGACATCAGTCTTACAGGTAAGTAAAAAGAATTATTTTAAAATTTATTTCAGTTTATATTTTAAAAATATTTTAAGTCTAGTCTTTGTAGTCACTTGAGCTATTCAAAACTGATTCAGAACACAAGAAGGGTAAAAGATTTCAGCTACCTGGTTGACACAAAGTCTGCTCAAAAAAGACACTTTCAGCCAGGTGTTCTTTTATTCGTTTTTCCTCCTCTTCCTTTTGTTGTTGTTGTTCCTTTGCAGATGGAAGCAGAGTAGCAATAATCTCTTTTTTCCCTAATGCTTTCCTCTGGCTCTGCTCAGACACTTGAAGACGGAATTTATCTATGACACCATAGTAAGAAGCCCGAACATCTCTGTGACGAATCACACTGCAGAGAAAAACATTTTCAAACAGATGAACTATTAAGAAGCATGTCTGTTGTGGAATGATATCCTATATCACAAAGTTTGCCCTCTGTCTCCTCCTCCAGACAAAACTGGAATAATCCAGACCTCCATTACCTCCTCCATCACCCAATGTTCTTGAAGACTTGATCTTACCTCCTCTCTCCCCTCCTTACATTTGCTTTAATTCCCAAACACAAATGCTCCTGGCCAAACAGGACAGTTAAGTCTTTATCTCAGGCCAGTCTTTGCCTCAGTCTGAGGCCCAGCTGCCAATTGATGAAACACTAATTATCTGAAAGATTCCTCCTCCTGTATCGAAGATGTTTGATGCTGGCCAATGATTTTGAAAGGTATGAGTGGACTGGAGTAGACAGGGAAGGAAAGGACTTGGACAGGTGTTTGGCAAGCAAAAGTCCAACTTCTTGAGGAAACCAGGCTCAAAGCTTTACAATTCTACTTTCTTGGAAGCAAAACTCATTCCCTCTATAGACAAGAGTCAGCTATGGATTTGCAAAATCAGAAACCCACCACTGAGAGCATGTTTGGAACCTATAAAAAGCACAGCTTTAAAATAGCACTGATCAACAGCAAAACAGACCTCTAAGCAGTGCTGTGCTCAACTGCCTCCTCTCTGCATTCGTGATTCATCATGAGAATACATATCTAGCATTGAAAAGCTACAGTGTTTAGGTTCTGAAGTGGTATCAATTCTTACGGTAAATAAGGATTTAAATTCTTTTTCCAAATGTTTTTTGTGAAAGGTTATTCTAACTTTCTAAGATAACAGCAGCTAATCTGAAAAACATACATACAAATAAGAAGGTTGCCATCTCACGAGGGAAAAAAAAAATGACGGTATCCTTAGTAGCACAGAACAATAGTGCAGTCTTAAAATTGTTCCAAGAAAGTGATCTTTGTGACAATATATACATTAAAATGCTGCAAGAAATGGATTTTTGTTTTTCAGTCTTCATTTAAAGGAACTATATCACATCCAAGATATCTACAAGCATTAGCACGTAGCCAGTGCTTGCAACTGGTATCTAGTTTGAATAGACTATTCAACACAGAAACAGAGACCAAGTCATCCCCTCAGCAAGAGGGCTGCAGGGATGTTTTACGTCACTTCAGAGGCAAAGGAGCGTGCCTATGACAGGCTTTCAGCAAGTGGAGCGTTGGCTGGGCAACTGCCTTCACTAAAACAAAAGGCTTTTTCCCCCATAACCCTAATTCATACAGCTCTCAGCATATCAGCACAGCAGAGCAGCTCTGATTTCTTCCTTTCACACTTCCTTTAAAATTGGTGTTCCTACTCCCAATACCATGGTACTAACTAACAACTTAAACAGAATCTTTACATAACACTGTGCTAGGAGAACATGTATCTGCTGCCAGGCAAAGAGATATTTTCTGCAGACCCTTATAAACAGATACATTCTCCTGTTTCTTTTTAGAGATCATTGCATAATTGGAAGCTCTGTAGAATATCTGTTTATCTGGCAAATGGCCACACTTGCATAGTACTGCTCATATCCTAGCAGTAAACATTGCCCTTAGAAAGCAACCACTGGAATGGGATGGGGGATTTTGCTACACAAAAAAATTCCTTTGGAACATGTGTATGTCTTATTTTCTTTGATTTAATAAAACCCATTTGTTTAACCAAATGAAATCAAGCTTGTGTAAAGGTCTGCTAAA
Organism: Dasyornis broadbenti; assembly: GCA_013397935.1. Classification (NCBI taxonomy): domain Eukaryota; kingdom Metazoa; phylum Chordata; class Aves; order Passeriformes; family Dasyornithidae; genus Dasyornis; species Dasyornis broadbenti. The sequence continues at coordinate 2,097,024 of VZRN01001189.1, forward strand.
GACCAGAATAGCTCACTGATACATTGGTATATTTTGACCTGTTTTGTTCTGTTTTTAGCATTGTTGCCCCTGCTCACCAAAACTTTCTAGCTCCATGTTTTAAACTTCCTTTCTATTTGGTGAGTCCTTGGAATTTTTCAAATCACACCTATGGAAAACAGTCCATAAGAAAGAGCCATTCCCCAAGTTATTATTTATCTGACAAAAGACAGATCATTCAATAGTGGAGGTTTCTCTATATTGCCATTTGCTAGCGAGAGATTCCAGAAGGTGTTTTACAGTTTGAAAAATTCCTATTCAAAAAGCTCAGTCTGCTCTTTTAGGTACTTCTGCTGTTTTCAGCTATATCTGCACATCAGCACAGAAAAAAATGTGGCAAATGGAAGATAAAAAGAGTTGGTCTATTTCAGTTTATACACCTACTCTGATTCGACTTTCAGTAGCCTACAGACCCTGTACATTACTGTGGTCACTTAACCAGCCTCCTTCTGTTCTGAGTTACTGGGTTGAGACCTGACAGGAGAAACAAGTAAAGGGGATACACAGAGATCTGAGAATGAGAGGGGTGGTCTGGGTGAAAGGTAGGCAAAAGTACTTGTATTAAACATGGCCCAGGAAAATGTGCTCAGTAGAACTGCTTACATTTCCATTTTGCCAATCTACAAACAAGTATTTGTCACGAAGAAATCCCAGCCATAGGGGTTTTGCTTTTCTTGCTATTTTTAACAAAAAGGTACTCAGAGGAGGCTCATATTACTTTCACTCCTGGCTTACAAACTACATTACAAGATGCATTTACTGGCATTTTATTTATGCCCAAAGACAAAATTAAAGAAGGACGTATCTCCAATATTGTAATAACTCTGCCCTAGAGGGAAAGAACAGCAAACACCAGAGGCACAAGTATACAGGAGATTAGAAAAACATATCTTTATCCAACTTATATTTTATAACATGCATGCTGTCATTTACAACCTCTTAAATAATAAAAGAAATTAAGATAATAAAATGTACATTAGGAAAAAACCCAACCTTTACTTACATATCAACACAGCACTGAGGCTTCACTGCTCCAGTAGCATCAACCACCGCATATTTATTTGGAGTTGTACAAAGAACTGTAAGGAAAAGGACAGGAGTGGTAATAAATCATGAATTAACACATCACCAACTTCATCAACAGATACATGTAGAGACACAAGTTTGGTTTTGTCACAGATGTGATTTGTTACATGAATTATAATTGGACTGTTATAGATCACCAACTAACCCTTAAATAGAACTTAACCTAAGAAACCCACCTTTGAATTTTAAGGCAAACTCATAGGGGTTATATAGAGTCAACACCTGCTTGTGTGTTGACTGGTCATCTGCATAAAATATAAGTTCTGTAGGAAAAACAAAAACAGGAAGATTTCCTTCCACTAACTCTGGCTGTCTTTTTTGTTGCTGCATTGGCACTGAATCCTCCTTGCTGCTTCTTGTGTTCTTATGATTTTGTATCCTCAGAGACTTCAGTTTTTGAATCGTTTAAGAATTCCAAAGCATTTTGGCAATTCTAAAGGAAAAAACGGGAAAAAAAGAGAAAAGGCAAGATTATTTCTGTAAGTCTACACTAAACTGAGGCAGTTAACAAAGGTGTAAAAATATAAAATGGGATGATTGATTATGAATCTACCTCTACTTATGTTCATTCAAAAATACTGAAATAGAAAAAAATACTTGCACTGGGTTTCCATCTCTTTAACAAACTGCTATCAAATAAATGGATAAGCACCTCTCCAGTGTATCATGGCAGCATTTGGGGGCCCAGTCCATGACCAGGGCTGCTTATGCTGGGTCTTTGCAACACAAACCAAACAGCAACAACAAAAAGAAATCCCATCCTTGCCTCAGGACACCAATACCTGAGAAACACTAGGGAAGAAATGAGGAAATGCAACAACATTGAGGCAGAAGGAGTCACTGTTTAGGCAGGAACCTTTGTGTAGGGACGACCTCCCCGGATGAGGTGTCACAAGTTAGGAATCTCCTCACCTAGGCACGCAGGTATGTCAAATCCCAGGGATTCAGAACAAAGGAATGGGAACACCTTCATGTCTTGTTTAAACTAAACTATTCCAACTGTGTGGTAGTTACAGGCAATGAATGGAAAAATGACTGGGATGAGTAACACCAAACAGATTTGGGATTTACTATTTTATTAAGAGACTACAGGTTTTCTACCACCACTGCCTCTAACCAAAGTACAATCATCGCAACTCTCCCTCTGCCACCCCCTATAGTTCTGTTTTATTTTGAGTGACATTCCAGAACTAAAACCAGAACCCATGACCCAACCAAGAAACAATTCCAAATGTAATTCATAAAATAAAATTAAGGCCAGACTCCTCAGCACACATACCATTGACTTTACACATGACAGAGAGAACAAAGTCTTCTCCTCCCCCTCCAGGAACATCATATTTTACTGCAGCTTCTGTAGGTTAATTATCAAACTGAAGGTGTCCTTTGAGGTTTAACTTTATAGTAAAAAAATATTAGAGAACAAAAAGTTCCTACTGACTCATTAGATGTCATTTCCACTTCCCATAAAGCTTTATAAAACATGGTACATTTCTCCTGTTCTCTGGCCCAATATACCGGTTTAGTTGCACCTTAAAGAATTTAGTTTCAGAACTTTCTAAGAGCAAATAGCCCAAACATTGTGAACAATCAAAAACAAACGCTTGCTTCTGCATTCTAAACATCATGATGATCACATTTCCAAGCACCAGAAACATGTTCCATACTTGAAACATGACACACGTTTATGCGTTTACTAAAATGTATCTGTCATACCATCAGATTTACAGGTTCTGATTCTTATTCACAAACTAAGCTTTTAAATTTATTTATTTATTATAATAGCAAATTATCCCTGGAGAATTTAAGTTCACAGATCTCACTGGAATGTCTTTCCCCATGATCCAGTTTCTTTTCAGAGCACAGGTTTGTTTCCACTTCACTGAAATGCTACTAATAATATTCTGAAAACAAATCCCCAATGATAGTGTTCCAAGCTGATGTTCTGTTACCTTATAAAGAAGAGTCTGGAAAAAGAAAGGGCTCTGTAAGTGGCAATTTGGGTTCTGACAGTTTCTTGGAATTTTGGTGAATCCCTTTTATTTCAGAAGAAACAACAAACTCTGGAATGACTTTGTACAGCAAGTGTAAGTATTATTTCTTCAACAACTTCATGTAGTAATGCAGAGTGAGGTTCACTGTTCCATTCAAACATATTAAAACTATATGAAAAGCTAATGTGGAAAAACTACCAGCTCATAGGAATATAAAGTAACTTCTTTTGATGCTTATCATAGGCAGAAGATTAAGAACTATTTATTTAATTTTTTTTTACCAAAGTTAGCTCAATGAAGTGTGCAGTAGAATATGTTGGAATCTTTAGTTCTCATACCTATCTACATTGGGCACATCATGTGTAACAGAAATACAGGCAACTTTTGACATTAACAAAAGGGATTTTTTCCAAATAAATGTTTTAAGCTACCATAAAACCAACAGCAAGCTACTGCTACACATCATAAGTGACTATATTTAATAAAATTTTCAAGTATTATTTATAATAATCATTATTATTTTGATGCTTAGTTTCTCATTTAAACACTGTACATGTTTTGTTCCAATTCCTGGCTTCATACCACATCTCCAGTTTCTTCAGCTCAGCCTGTGGCAAGTGTTCAGTGTCCAAAATCCCATAATTCTCAGTATCAGTGGAGGTATGGATCACTAAGCCTCTCAACAGGCTCATTTTTCTTACACATCTGTGGAAAAGAGTGCTCAAACCTCCCAAGACTCCACAACCTGCATGCAGAAAGCCACCAGTCTTAAAAAAGTATATCCTATTATTGCTTCCTTTTCCTATTTAACTTGGCTGGATGAGGAGCTACCGCCCAAACTGGCAAAAGTAACGTCTGGCAAACCCAGGGCTATAGCAGACACATTTGCTGACACAGGAGTGTCATTCAGAGTATAAATTTTTGGATTCCTAAGCAGGCAACCAGCATCCTTTTTGAGACATTTTTAGCTGAGAAATCACCTTGCTGGGACATCTCACCAAGTGACAGCAGTAAAAGCACTTTTCCCAAAGACATCATAAACCACACATTATGGTGGGGAGATGTGACAATTTAGTATCAATAGTCCTCCTAACAGCACACCTTTCGTATCAACCAGAAACTGCCAACACTTTTACAGAGAAAGTTTGTATCACCACAATTTCTCTGCCCACATTAACCCTGCAGCAGCTCTCATGGTGAGAATAAGGTCACGTACCACAGATAGTTCATGAACAGAAATTTGGCTGCCACTCTTCTGCACCTCCCCTGCACCACAACCACTAAATTTCATGGTCAACAGTCAGCCTGATTACTTGCAGCACATAAAGGTAAGCACAAGCAAATGTTTCCCGACCCAAGATCTGAGGTCTCAGGTCTGTGATTTGCACTGCACAGATGGGCTTCTCCCAGCAGCACCAATGAAATTCCTGCAGGAGCAGGGATCTGTCAGAGGTAATGCTCGCCAGGGCCAGCATGTAACACCTGAACAATGCCAGCTCACTTCCCAGGGCCCTTTGAAGTCCTGACAAACCATTGTCACTGATACTTTTTAAGCACAATAAAGATCTTTCCTCCGTGAGGTTACTAAATATATACCGCTGGTGTCACAATAGCACAGATCTGCCAGTGTTTCCTTTGAATTCCCTTTCCTCATAAATTTAATTTGACAGAGAAAAACATGAAGTAAAACGTAACTTCTCTCCAAGGTCAGAAATAACATCAATTGTGATTTGTTTTTACTTAACAAGTATCTGCTGAATAAATAAATCAACTGAGGAACTTTTTTGTTCCCATTTTAACTTCCAACAGCCTCATCGCCATGGCTTCCCAGTGCATTTGTTGGTTATTTTTCTTCATAACAACTGCAAATAACTCTACAGAATGTCATAGGGCAAACACTTCATTCAGAAGAAAACCTCTTTACAGTCATGTCTCCACACTCCTGTTTTAAAAGTTGCCTAATTACAGTGTAATCTACTTTTATTACATCTCATGATCTACCCCCTAAACCTACACGAGCCTTTCTACACTACATACTCTGTAAAATTGATGCCTTTAGAGCACATATGTACAAAATAAATCACAAAGTCTTCTTCAAAATCCCCTCCTATGTCAAACTAAGCAATCACTTTAAGCTATATGCAAATGCAGCACAGCATCTGAAGCACTCCATAAACATTTTGTTTCTCCAAAACGTTTTGAAGGCCTCAACGGGCACTTACGCAAACCAATGTTTAAACTACCTGTAATTATTTGGGAGAGTCACCCAATGATGAGAGCACAGACCCAGCAGCCAGGACGGCTGGATTCCATTATTGCTAACTCTGCCACTGCCACTCCATGACCTTGAGCAAGTTGGTTAACCTCACCTCAGTTTGCTGATCTATGAAGGCACATATTCTGCAAAGTATTTCAGTAGGTGGAAGGTCCCCTTTGAACTGGCAGAACTGCTCTGATACTTTGGAAAACTGCTACCGTTTACCCCTTCACAGGATGATGAGAAATGTCATCAGTAACTGTCTCCAGGATGCTGTAAAATGAAACAGTCTCGGAGCATTAACTATTAGTATTGATGACACCATGCATAAATCACGCTGATATTGACAACAAAATTTATTTTTTTAAATGTTGAAAAGGTGACTAACAAAAGGAAATATTCAAATGCAACTAAGAGGCATGTAATGCCGTGAAAAATTAGGTAACAGCTGTGCATTGCTTCTGATCCATTCTGCTACAGACTCACAAGAATCCTAGAGAAGACATTCAAGGGCACATCTGCTTTAGTCTCTATTTTCTCACTTTCAGTTGTGTTTAATGCACTAAACGGTCTGGTTTTTAAACGTGTATTGTGCTCATTAGCGCTACGCGGCCCCAAACCACCTCAGATTAACAGAGGGGAGCACTCTTCCCTGGGAGAGCGACGGGAAGAAAGGCATTCCGAGCTGTGCCTACTGCCGGCAGGGCACGGCGGTAATTGCACACTCTTAATTGATCCTCTTTGTTCTCCAACGAGGAGCAGTAGCGATACGGGCTGAGGCAGCTGCGCGATAACGGCGCCTCCCGCAGCCAGCCCGGCACCCCCGCACCGCCCCCGGCTCCGCACCGCCCGCAGCGAGCCTCGGCCCCGCACCGCCGCCCCTCGCAGCGACCGTCGGC
>VZRN01001189.1:2103732-2125420 GCA_013397935.1 Dasyornis broadbenti
GGGCAGCCCCGCCGCACCGCCGGCTCCCCGGGCAGCGGGGCTTGTGCGGCCGGCCCGGCGCTCCTCACCTGCGAGGAGGTGTTTTTTAATAAGACTTCACCTCATGTCATGGTTCCCGAGGTCTGAGCCCATCCCGGAGGCGTTCCTGCCCCTCTCCCAGTCCCGCTGTGTTCTGTCTTGCGGGTCCCAGAGCAGCTCGGGCTTACCTCGATGCCTCCCATGGCTGGCAGGTCCCACGGTGGCAGGGTCGGCGAGTGTCACCCCTGGGCTAAATCAGAAAATAAGTATTAGCGAGCCGAACGTACAGGCGTGACCGTCTGATCATCCAGCAGCACGGCTTAAACGGGACACACTGTCCCTGTAAACACTTCTATGCTGTTACCTTTGTCCTCTATTCCTCTTATTTACTTAATGTAAATAAGAAATGTGCTTTCATTCAATTAGACTATTTGTGGACTTCAGCTCATACTATGCATTATCCACTATATCATCTTCCCTTAGTTTGCTTCCCAACTTCCCCTCTGTATAATGCAAACAAATCCATGTGTAATCACCACCTAATATCAGACTAAACTTTAAGATCTTTAATGCAGCAAAATGTTTTTGTTGCAACACAGGTGGATAATTACGATTTATATTGAGCCACCCAGTATAGGATTGCAAAATCTTTTACCCATTACCGAGCTTTACCCCTCAGTGAAATGAACACAGATCCATGGTGAAATAAACACAGCAGCCACGAGTGTTTCACAATAACATCATGAAACAAACCTGGACAGGAAGTAACATATTTTGTCTATGTAAAATCATGGAAGACATTAAATAAAGAAATTCTAAAAAGTATACTTCCTAACTTAGGCAAGATGTGTGTATTAGCACTCACCTTTTCTGCAGAGCTAATGGTTCATTAAGAAGTTCAGTCCTATAGCCACAAATTGCATAATATTGTTAAATTATTATATATAGAAATTATAATCTTGTCAGAATTTCTGAAAATGTATGCAGTGAAAAATCGGCAAAATATTTTGTTTCTTGATGAGTGTCAATCAGTTCAGATTCTAACATATTTAAAAATAAACTGGAATTCTTGTTTGTAAACAGACTATTAGACTTCAGCCTTTCTGGATACATTCAGAAAATGATTATGTTTTTACTGAGTATTAATCCAATGGAGGGTGTTCCTCATTTTGGAAACCTGTCTCAGGAGAGGCAGCAGACATAAACATGCCTCAGAGATATTCATATTAATAACAAACAGAATAATCAAATAAAAATCTAAAATGGCTAGACTTAAAAGCACATTCATTAGACAAATTGGTATTTTCCAGTTCATCCAGCTCATTTACAAAGAAAGTTCAGACTCTCTAAAAGCAGGTTTTACATCTCCCTCTTTAAGTTTCCCAGGATCCAACTTCTTCCTGTCACACATTTAATAAGGCTTGCATCCACCTGTTGAAAATCAGGAATCATGCTGGTCTCCTTCCTCTCCCACCCGTTGATCACTGCAGCTTGTGTCCAGGTTATTTTGTGATTTTTAAAAGCCCTGCGTTAACTCCAATGAAATGTGAAAACCTGTAAGCATGCGAGTAGTGCTCGATGGGGTTCTGTCCTGGCTGCTGATGCCTCGGAGAGCACAAAGCCCCATCCTTGACAATTGTGCAGTAACGTGGCCTTGGGAGAGACTCTGCCCATCGCAGACATTCCTGAAGGTACGTGTGTGCCATGGCTGTTGAACCAGCTCTGACGTGTGCTGAAACATCCCAGAGCTGTTTGGTTTGGGGCACGAACAAAGCCAGGCTTGGCATCGTCCCGCTGTTCTTCCCCTGCCTCGCACCCAGGCTCGCTGCCTCTGGGGGTGCAAAACAATGGAGAGGGTGAGCGCAGGGTGCCAATGCCCGGTGCTCTGAGAAGGCTGCTCAGGGGGAGATGGAGACTGCTGCCTTGTGTGGCAGTAATTGGGATTATCTCAGATCTGAGGGAAGTTCTCTCCTTTATCGTTAGGTCATTGTTTCTTTTCCTTTCTCCTTCTTGGGCTGCTTTATTCCGCCCAAATAATTAATTATTTCTGGGAGCAGAGGGCAGATTGAGGTTGCATTCCTTGTTATGATGCTGGTAGAGCAGGGAAAAGATGAGAGGAGAAAATGTGGATGAAGAAGACAACAGAAATACAAATGCAAAGGAGCAGAGACATACGATGCAGCAAAGAATCTGGAATAAGTTTGTCTGGTCATCTTAAGAGTGATCCAAGGTGTAAAAAAATGCTGTTCCTGCAGCTTATATTTGGTCCTCTGATTTTTTTACCTACCTTACAAACTGCTGCGAATTACCTAAAAGCATTGGCTAGTTACATAAAATATTGCCTCCTTACAGCATGAAACCTGAGAGTGCAGTGTGAAGAGATTAAATGCTCCTGAATGACTCTGTGGTGGTTTTGGTTGCTGTGGTGATTGTCCATCTGTTTAAATACTTCATATGGGAGATTCACAAGTCATTTATCATGGAGAAGATTTTCTTAAGTTGTGCGAAACACAGCATTATGCCTGATTCCTGTAATTTTGCACACTTGATTAGCACAATATTCCACTTTATCTGCCATGGCATAAGGACATGGTGTAGCATTTAGAAAGAGAGGGTACCACACTTGGATTCTGTGTTCAAGACTAGCCCAGTGGGCCTGGAACATTGGCACGTGCAGTTGAAGAGGCGGACTACAAACACTTCATGAGTGCCTCCTTTAATTAATCCTCAATCTGAAGAAGTCACACAGATTAAATAGTATGTTTACAAAGTCTGATACAAAAAGAACAAGTGAGCAGACAGGAGAGAGCTAAACATTTTATATATCTGAATATTACCAATAGTTTGTAATGCATTTAATTTTTACTAGTGAATAGTCTTAATGTGATATTTTGTTTTTCTTGACAGATCCTTCTTCATGGCACAACATGGCAGATCCTCTTTGGCTTTGAAGTAACTCAGGAAAGGGAGTGACATATCTGCCTTTCCATTTGCACTCATATTATCTTTCTGTAGAAAATTATTTGAGTTTTCTTTCTAATTAATACCAATTGATTAAAAAGTCTCCATAACAGATATTTTTTCCACTTTAAAAGACTAGCAGAAGAAACAATACTGCATTTAAACTACCATCTCAAAGCAGCATGTTTTGACTTACAACAGAAGCAAGAATTGCTCAACCTAAATTGTCCGAGCTGTTCTTGTAACTCTAATTCACCAGCAAAAGTGTTTTGGTTTTTTTAACTTGCTTATGTGGCAGGTTTTCAAATTTCCCCCCTCCAGTGGCAGCAAGCTGTATTCCCATTCCCTGTCACTGGGGACTTAGACGTACTTTTGTGTATTTTTTGTGTCAGAGGTTAGACTGTTTGTTTTTATGACTAATGATGTGGACCTTGGAAGCCACATATCTAAGCACCATTGAGGAAATATCTAGACTTCTGTTAAAGTGTAATCCCTTTCGGGGCATGACTATACAGGAGAGTTAAAGACAGCTCAAAGCTCTCTCTGCCCGTGCTCCCCATTGTCTGGAGCCAAGCCAGTTCCATCTTAGGAATCTTTTAGCTCAGCTCTCTGCCTGTGCTGCTGGGTCCCTGAGATGTGCCTATGGACACGGTGAGCACAGCATGCCAGAGAATCACATTTACTGCAGAACAGATAAAATTATTTGAGGAAAATATATCCTAAAGTGTCCCTGTCTTTAAAACACTAAATGTAAACAAGAGCAGATTTCATGCATGCTCAGTGAATAAGGCTAAGTGTAAGATCTAAGGGATCAAGTCCCTGTCAGGTCTGGTACTGAGTGAATTTTGCCCAATATGTGTTTGCGTTACACTTCAGACAGGCATCAGGGTTCACTTCCTTGTACTTGGCGTCTTATGGTTCTTCATATGGAAGCTCCTGACATGCTGTGCTCCTAAGCTGTATGAAAGAAGCCATAATTGAGTCTTAGACACCGTGGTATTTATAATCATTTTGAAACCTCAGAGAGAACAAACATTTAGAGGTTTATAGACAGTCATCATCTTTATGAAGTGTAGGATCTATTTCTGCATTGTCTGCAGGACCCTGCTGAGAATCTCCATGTCCTGCTCATCAGAAAGCTGCAAACCCAGCATGGGCTCTACTTTTTTCCAAGGATGCGTGCATACATCTCTTATAAATAAGCAGTTATGGTTGTTTCATTAGACCTCTAATAACATCTCTATTTTATTTTCCTTTCAAAGATGTTTATTCAGTGTTGACATGTATTTATAATATCATCTCAACAGTAAGAGTCTATCCTGTCAGATTTACAGCTATTATAAAATATGATGCTATCTGCATACAAATGGATGATGGGAGCCGTACAGACATTTCCCCTATTATTACTGCCTAAGGAAGCAATAAAAATTTGACATTTACCATTGGGAAACACCTGCAGAGATTAAATTAAAACTAGATTATATGCTTATCAGTTATATGTTACAAAAGCAAACTCTTTAGAGATTAACATAAAAATCATTGTTATCAAAATCTTATTAAAAGCTTCAGTTAATACGCTCCATTTTGCACCTCTGCTGCTCAAGCGTTCTCCGTGTGTGACTTATTGAGTCTTTGTGCAGCTGTGGAGAGGGGAGGCAGGGCAGCCTCACCGACAGCTTTGCTATCGCCTCAGCAAATGCCTGCCCTGATATTTGGATTTGTTGTTAAAAGCTGACCGGAGGTACCATTTGTCCTTCCCTCTCTGATCCCAGCCGCTCTCTGAAGGGCTCTCCACACTGCACGTTCTGTTTCTTGAGCATGGCGCCAAGGCAGGCTCCAGGCTTCCTCGTGGAGTTCTGCTGGGAATTACTCTGGAGAGCACTTGTCCTTCCTGCTGAACTTGTTCCTTAGTATGGTCAGGACCAAGACAAGGGATTTTTAAGAAGCTAGAAGTTCAGGACAAGGAGCTGCTGTTGCTGCTAAGCAGATGGTCTTGTGTTTAGTTCCTGCAGCCTTTGGCACGTTGCAAACATGCTGCAGAAAAGAGATCTGGGAGGCAATTGGGCTGGAGTTGATCTCTGACCTGGAAATTCAAAACGCTTCTGGATTTGAGCTTTGCTGCCACCAATGATTGAGAAGCTTAGAGTGCGGATAATCTACCTGCTCTGGCTCGAAGAGGACACGCAGATCCTACCTGTGCCTGATTTGCACACGCAGTGGTTAGGGTTTATTTCTCCATCTGGTATTACAATGACCCCTTTGACTCCAGGCATTAGAAGCAAACTGCCTTGGGCATATTCCAAACTGTGTATGTGAGAGTACAACTCAGGAACAACCTGAATTGCTTACATGAAGGCCCAGGCCAAAACTCCCTTTCCAGAGATTCTGCCCAATTTGGTGGATCTGGAGGAGGTCACACTAAGAACAGGTTGAGAAACAAAAACCAAGCACTGTAAAATAACCGGGATCATGTAGTTTACCAAAGGCCAAGCCCACAAGAGGATTAGGGAGTGTAAGACCATGGTTTCCTCAAGACATTTATCCTGAAGATGAATTTGTTGTAGGGAACCTTCTGGCCATTTTTCCAACCTCTCACCGTCTCCTCTGGTGTGTTGGCACAGACTGTAACATTTGATTAAGTGAATGAGGGGTGTTGCGGGAATCCAACTTAAAAAAAAAAACACTAACAACTTAGCTTTATTGAAATAGACAAAATAGTGCATAGGCCTTTGGGGTGGGAGATGCAGAGCCAAAGAGAAGCCAAAGATTACAGGAGCAGAAATGGCTGGAGCTTGCTTTGCAGGGAAGAAAAAATGTCTGTGCAACCATGGCCTAACATTTTAAGTAATAAGAGTTTGCTGGCCCAGCTGATTTTCACTGAAATAGGTTAGGGAGTGTTCAAACAAGTATATCCAGATCAGAGGGGTGGTAACCTATTGCTGGGCAATGCGCACAAGCCTCTGGGCAGACTGGGAGAGGATTGTGCTGTCAACAGAGCTGGATTTGGGAGGAGACATGTCCACAGCCTGACTCCCAGCACTGTCACAGCCTAACCCAGGCCTGCCATGTGCCTCCATCTCGTAGCAGCTGAAAAGTGCACTTTGCCTTCCCTCATGCCTGCCGGGACAGGCTGTACATTAGCATTTTTATAACAAGCTCTTCTTTGAGGGGAGGTAATGGCCAGACCTGGTCACTTCAGCAGCAGCCATGGACACATCCAAATTCTGTGTGGAAGCTTGAGTTCTGTCATTTTACTTGGACAAATCACTGTATTTAACTTGGAAAGGCCTGCTCATCCTCTCTTGCTCCACTTTCAGGCTTTGAGCAGTGTGAATTACCAACAGGGGGATTTAAGATTTCATTTTTCAAAAATGACGCACATTTTTGTATGTACATACCTATAGCCAAGATGTAGAAACCCCTTAACTGTAGACTGAATTTTCCATCGTCATTATGCTAAATAATTCACTTCTGCTGCCACTAGAGGTATAACATTCACTTGAACAAATACCAGAGGAAACATTTAGTTGGAAACCTTGCCCATATTAATATTTCATTTTTCAAATAATGTTTTTGATCTGGGTTCTTCTGGAGGCCTCAGCCTACTTTGCCTATTCCTGTTGGGCAGCCTGTCTTTTATTGAACTACAGCTGGCTACTCCTGAGATGAAATGCCACTTTGTGATTAAAGGGTACAGAATTGAGTGCTCATTTAAACAGCATAAAAAGCTAAATTACAGTATCAGTCATTGTATCAATCATCTGTGACTACCTCATGTGCAGCCTTGTACCAACACATTTGTAAGTCTCATTCCATATAAATTCTGGTGCAAATTTACATTTATTATGAAATGCAAACATAACAAAATTTATTTTAAATGAATTTGCTTTTTTCCCCCATTTAATAACCAGCTCTCAGATATAATCTCCCTCTTGAAAGTCATGAAAATGTCAGTGGGGACAAGGGTAGCAATGAAGTTCCCAGATTTCCTTTGGCACTGGTAGGAGAACTGCTGTATAACGTGGGGTTTTGTGGCAGACCTGCAGTGCCTACGTGGTCTGAGTGAAGCCCAAGGAATGGCTCAGCTCAGAGGTGATGGTTTATTGTAAGGGGTCTAAATTACACCTGGCCACAACCTGGTGGGAACATAATCTTTTTCTGTTTGAACTTTGTAACCTTTCTTTCAAAATGTTCTGCCAGGCTCAGAGCCAGGCCCTCCTCAGCAGGTGCTGTGGAGCCAGGGAGCCTCAGGGAGGTTTCTGTGGGCACTGCCTGCGGTGCCACCACCAGCTCTCCTGCTGCCTTCCGCATGGCCCCCTTCGCCTTCCCACCGCAGTTCCACGTGCTGCTTCCCACCTCCCCCTCAGCTGTGCCTGAGCAGCACAGCCCAGCCAGACACCAGCACCAGCTCAGGAGCGAGCGTGGGGACAGCGAGTGATGCCAGCTGGAGCTGCAAACCTGCATGGAGAGCAAGCCCCAAAACAGCCTTCCTGTTCTCCATGTTCTCCTTGCAGGACTGCACCCACCTCACTCCAGGGAGAAGTGGGAGAAAGCACGGAACAGCACCATGAATGCTGGAGAGAGAGATCTCTTTCACCAGTTTTGTGAAGTTTAATTTGTTAGTTTGGGTAAAATTGCAGCATTCAGAAAATAAAGGTGTGATGGACAGACTGAAACGTGGGCTTTAATTTAGAATCTCCTGCACTGCAGCATGATGTACCCCGTTTATAGGCACCATGCTACATGTCACAGGAGAATTATTTTGGAGAGAAAATATTGAAACAAGACACCAGATGATCTCAGAAGTTTTCCTCTAAAATGAAATTTCAGGAAAATTATTGATTGCTTGAAGCATTTCATTACAGTAAAAGTGGGCTTTAGCTGGGAGAAGTGTTCCCAGCATAACTGAAGTACAGATCCTTGTAAAACTCCTGGCCTAAAGAAGTCTTTCCCCAATACAACACTAATAGCACAGTTTGGATAGACCACATACATATTGCACTTGGTGTATTCTTATTTTTAGTTTCTTTGTACATTTTTAGTAATACTGATAAATTCACCAAAGTCTTATTACACTTCCAAGAAATATGTTACTAAAAGGAACAATATACAGTTGAGATACTTTGATTATATTAGGATAAAAGTCAATAAAGTAATCCCACTGAAATTATAGCAGTGGGAGATAAAAATTAGATCCATGGAATTTATTGAAAAAACCAGCACTGCTGTCTGACCTTATTTCTGCCCTCTACACAGTCATTAGCAAGACTGTGCCATTTATTTACAGCTTCCTCCTATTGCAGGCCCCATGTTAGGCAGTAAATTCAATTGCAAAGCATTCTCACTGAAGCAGTTGTGTTTAGAATAAAGTTACCAACATACTTTCTCCCAAAACCCAAGAAAATGTATGGCAACCTTGTATGCTTTGTCCACAATTTTGATAACTCTTCCCAATGATACAGTTTAGAGTCAAGTTGACCTTTATGGGTTTCACAGCTAAGGCAACAGTTACATAAAAAGGATGAATGAGCAACAACAAAAGAGGAAGGAAGGCTGGGATCATATAATCTGAACACCAGAACTGCCTGCATTTATACTTTACTATTTCAGTGAGGGAGGCAGCACTGGAGAGTGGTAAAGCTCATAACTTTAAGTAAGGAAACAGAGGTTCTGTTCTCATTTCTGCCTTTTATTCCCTGTATTGCCCTAAGTCATTTAAGGCCAGACTGCAAATGTTACCTAACTTAGATTAAAAAGGCAGAAAGTGTACAATTGAAAAAAAAAAAAAAACAAAAACCAAGCCAAACTTGTTACCAATAGTCAAAATTCTGCTGGGTGGTGAAGGGAACATGCAGCAGTCAAGGTGATTTTCAATGACAAAAGTGCCTTTGGCTCCTACTGATTAAATGCTGATTTCTTCCTCAGTGAATGAGAATAAAATACTGATGTGAAACATGTTGGATGTGAGTTGGTTTATATGACTATTAACAGTTGGGACTAATATTTGTCACTAAACTAAAACATTGGCAACTACACAAGTAACAGGAGAGTGTCTTTGTTGCTGAGACTTGCTGGTTGGTTATGCTCCCCTGTTTAGTTCTTGTTGCGATACAAAAGGCTCAGTTTTCACACAAACTAATAATTTAATTATTAGATACAAGAGATGTATGACATGCCCATAACCACAGTTGGAAGAAGTGTTTCAATTTGTTATGATCCTAGACCAGATCTGGGCTCACCTGGAGAGCTTTTTCCAGTGTGGTGATACTTGGTTTTAATGGGACTTTCTTTCCTTTCTCTGCAGGATTCTGGGGCAGACATCTGGGATGGCTTAAGGAACTGGATAAAGTTTGGGTTCCCTTGAGGGACTAGCAAAGAGCCCCTAGCTTTTGAGGCCACAAATTCATACTTTCATCACTGAGTTCTCAAAAATTGACCTGTTTGTCCCTCTCTCCCAAGATTCAAAATAGAAGGGACTTCTTTGGAGAAGCAGCAGGTTAGCCTCAATGCCATTCAAGCCAACAGTGTTTTTGTTCAGCTGCTGTATTTGAGGCATGCTGACTTCTGATTTTAACTGTTCTTAAAATATTTCTGCACTAACAATGTGGAATATTAGCACACATAAATCTGCAGGGTTTGCTGAAACAGTTTCCTTATAGTTTCATTGACCTTGACAGCAATAAACAATAGTGTTTCCAGAGGGAAAACTGAGTTTCTCTGTATGTTTGTTGTGCTAGTTCTTGGTTCAGGATTTTTTTCCGCTATTGTCTGTTAAAATTTGTTTTATGGCCTATGTGACACAGTAACTGATGCTGAAATCCTCTGATGTCTTTTGGAAATGCAATAGAAGCAATTTCCAGCCCATGTTGCAGGAAATTTGCATGTTCCAATGAATAAAAATTAAAATGAAAGCAGGATGTGTGGGAAGACCTGGTAGTGACAGAATCATTCCCAGCTGCTTTCTTGGTTGCAGAGTAATCACAAAATGAAGATTTTTACCAAGCTTGTTTAAATCCTCATCACCAGATTTTGGAAGGATGTGGCCACTATCAGCTGCCTTGCTGAGTTATGTGTATGTTCTGTGTCTCTGTAAAACTCATGATTAGGCTCTGACCAGAAAACAAACTTCAGTGAGAAAGAACAGTCAGCAAACCCTTAAAGTCCACTGTCTGCAGAGTGCCCATTCTTAAATGGGCTGGATTTGTTTTAATGGTGTTCAGGAAAAGTTCTATTTGGAGGCAGAAGACAGAGTGTAGCCCTCGCCTCTGAAATCAGATCGCACCCTTTTGCCTATCTACTGGGAAAGGAGCAGCTGAGGATAAAGCTTGCACACAGGCAGCTCTGTATAGTGTTTCAAGGAAAGCTTTGGAAAAGATAAGATTCTCATTTTGTACTTTGACAAAGAGCTGCGCTGACTGCAGGAGTCTCCATGCTACACTGACAGTGAGTGCAGCAGTTTTCCATGGCATTGCTGTGGCACTGCCCTACCTCATTTTATGGCCCTCACTGTTTGCCACATCACCAGCTCCTGGGAGCTGTGGGTGCCATGGATGTGGCAGTCCCAGAGCCTGGAGGCAAAGGGCTCATGGCAGAGCTTTCTGAGTCCCGGCAAGCAATTGGAAGTAAAGAGTCCAGAGAGCCTTTGCTGTTTTTACTTGAAAATAATAAACAATTAAGAGAAATACTATAGTTGTATCTAGTATGCAGCAAGGCTCTACATTTGAGTTTACTTACCTTTCAAGTACTCCACATATCCCTTATTTAACCAGAAGTTTGCAAACGTGGCCCTGAGAGGGTTGCAGGGGTAATTGGCTGCCAGCCTAGGACTGTATTTAATTAGCAAGGAATGCACCGGCCCTAACTGCATTCCCTGTAGGAGCCACAACCCACATGGCTACAGGTGCTGTCCTGCTTGCTCCTCAGGCCCAGGGACTGCCCTTCCTCAGGCAGGAGTGCTGCATGTTGCAGCTTGTGCTGCATTTAGAAAAGAATACATTTGGATATCACTATCAGGATAAAAGTATTTCTGGTTTTTGCTCTGCCATGACTACAGGCAATATCCTTGAACTTAGGGTCCTGCTGCCCTCCTAGTACATGAACCCCTGGTTGCCATAACCTTGCTGGATTCACATTTTTTAATGCCTTTTTGATTAACCATTTTGGGACAGCTGGGCCTAACTCTCACTAGCATCAGCTGCTGATCTTTCTGAGTTCATCTGGAGTTTCAAGTGATTGATACCTCAGAGAATTAAGCTCAAAGTGCACCAGGCAAGACTGCCTAGAGCTAAAATACCCACAGTCAAAGCCCATTAACTGAAACGTCTGTGTTTCACTGAAAGTCTCTTTGGAAAGCTGAGGCTAATTTTTCCTTTGTTGCCACCATTCTGAAGTGTTCTGCCTTGATACACCAAGATGTAATATACTGTTCTGTTTTTAAAAGCAGTCTCATGGCTTAATATTCTCTTTAGTGCTGATTTCTGTATTTAAAAAAAGTTGACTTCTATTTATATGGTGATTTTAGCTTTATCAGGTGACTGTTTGCCTGGGACATGATTCAGGTAAGCTCCTTTTATGTGTATCAAAGGGTAATTTGTGGTTTCAATGCATTAAGTTATGTGTTTTGCATCATGCTGGCTCCTCCTAAAGAACAACTGGAACCTTGTAAAACCATGCTTCTCTCTTTGCTTCTTTTCCTTCTGATCTACATTTGTTTTTTCATAACTACTTTTCAAAGCTTTGTTTCCTTATTTTACCTCTATACATATATTCTCCTGCACTTTATTTTCTCTGTTGTCTGTGTTCCTTAACATCTGAGCACTGAGAAGACCTGAGCAACTGGAGAAGGGAAAAGAGCTCTGTGAGCCCTTGGCTGGAAACTTCAAGGCATTGCACTGAGATACAAACCCTTGAGGGGCGCAGTCCAGTCTCAGGGACTCCTCTCCCAGAAGACTCACTCCAGCAGGGCTGCTGAATAACTCAGGACCCCCCTGCCTTAGTGCAAGTATACTATTTGCCTCTATTTTTCATTTTAATGTGCTCCAAACCTGAGAATATAAGTGCTGTGGAAACCTTAAGTCACCAGTAGCTCATCACAGATTTCCACTGTGCCAGACTGTCACTAGGCTTTTGTGGTCCTCCCCTTTGAATTTTTAATTTAATTTCGTGTAAATATATATAAGGCCTGTACCCAGCATTGATCACCTACCATGTCCTTTTCCTTTCCCCCTTATCTTCTGCTTTTCTGCTGGATGGTAAAATGAGAGAGCAGGATGTGTGTTGGGAGGAAGGGGGAGCTTGCACAGGGAGATGGCACGGGGTGGCAGGAGGGTGGGGCTGCTGGGGATAAGGGATAAGCTGCCTGTCCCTGACTTGGTGGTGATGTAGAGTGTGTGTTGTGCAAGGCTGCAGAAGTGTTTGGGGTGACGAATGAGCGTGTTGTGACATGGGAAAGGGCTGGCACAAATTCTCAGTTCAGCTGGATTTTCCTTGCAAACACAATGGATTTAGCTGAATATGGAATAATTGAAGTTTGAAAATGTTTGGATGAGAATTGGCATTATTACAGTCTTTTTTTTTTAATTAAAGGGTGAGCATAATCATAATTGAAAATTTTGGTCCTTTATATGAACGTTGAATTTAAAATCTTTTATTGCAGATACTATTTTTAAAAAATTAATCTGCGTAACTTCAGGGTGGAGCTTCTGGGTTCTCTTTTTGTTTGATTTTCCTTTCTGTCTGAGGTAAATTATTACTTTCACTTAGCTGTGGAGAGCAGTTGTTTGGTTGCTTTGCTTTTTTTTCTTTTTGTAGAAAGTACTGAATTATTATTGGGGACTGTTGAGTTTTTTGACCAACAATGGAGGCAGATACATTTCCTACCCTTTAAATAAGAGATAAATGCTACAATTAAGTGCCAAAACATAGGATTAGATTTTTCCTTGGTTTAACCTGAGCTAATGCAATATTCTCTCTCTGCACAGTTATAAATTTGGTTGCTCTAGGGAAAATGGGGGAAGGGTTGGATTGCAAAGCTCTGCCAGAAGCATCTCCAGCCCTCAGAGAAAGCCTGCTGGAAGATAGAGCAGGGCAGGAGAATGCAGAGAACGTTTACTGCTCCTTAGTGATGTGCAACACCCGGGTTCATGGCTGAGCACAGAACAACAGGAACTGCCATGCTGTTTCCAGGGACAGCCAGCAGTACTCAGGAAGGGAGGAAAAGGCCAAATACCGAATCATCTTGACTTGATGCCTCCTCCCAGCTCTGGGTAAAGGTTTGAAAAACCAAAAGTTTTTCCTAAGCTACAGCGTTTTTTTGCTGTTGATCACACTGTCCCACATGAATTTGTTTAATGCCTTTTAAAATCCATTTTCAGTCTCCACAACCTCCTGAGGCACTGACTGCCACAATGCAATTATGGATGGTAGGAAAGAGTACTTCCTTTTGGGTGTGTTTGTTTTAAACCTGCTGCTAAATGCCTTTGTTGGATGCCCCCTCAGCTTTTGTACTGCAAGAGAAAGTGAACAATTACTCTGCATTTACCTTCTCCATTCGGCATTTTACAGACTGCCATCATTTCCCTCTGCAGTCATCTTTTTTTTATATCCTGAAGAGCCTTTGTCTATTTCATTTCTTCTTGCACTGAAACTGTTCTGTATCTCAAAAAAGATAAATATGGGCTTTTTATTACTCCTTTCTTTTTTTCTCCTCTCAGACAAAACTGCCAAGGAAACCCTACACAGGAATGCCATGGTTAAAAGATTCTTTGGTGCTTCTTCGTGCCAAAATAATTAGCTTTTGGCTCTTGGAAATTACCAAAAGCTTCTGAATGGAAAACTTTGTTCTTGTAACCCCCTCTGGTTTGAGATTGTGTTCATATCCAAAACAAGGTAAGAGAACGCAGCAAGTAAACAGAAGTGTCTGAGTTTGAAGTTCTCCTTTGTTGCCAGCAAACCTTCCAACTTAATACACAAAAATCAAGTGAGTGAAAGGAAGTGACAAAACTGGGACCTGAGAGTTCAGGAAGTTCAGTAATTCAGTCTCTACTGAGCAAGGTCGGCAGCACTAACAGGAGATAGAGAGCAGCTACAGAGAGAGTGAGGCTGTTTTATGCTACTTAGTCCAGAATAAGCACAGTATCTTTTATTGTGTCTCAATCTGAAGTGACAGAGGAGTAAAAGAGCACATTTTTATTTTAAGTTTCTGTGTTCCTATCTTGCACAAATACTCCATCTGAGAGAGGCAAATGAAATGTTTCCAGATTGGAGCACAACCATCTGTAGGGATCACCTTGCTGTCCTTTCAGTCCGGCAAAGTCACAAAGACCTTCCACCTTATGCCCTTTTTTTCCTACCTTGTCACATTCAAGCTGACTTTTCAAGACTGCACACCTACTACATGCTTCCTGCTGTGTCTCAGTTCTTTGGATTTCCCATCTGCTGTGTGCTGCTGGCAATGCTGCAGCCCTGCACTGTCTGCTGCTGCCATCTCCTCTTGCCATGCCCCTACACAGGGAGTCCTCACAAAATGAGGTTGTGTCCCTGCCTAAGGTCTTCCTGGAAACTTGTTCTTCCAGACACCTACCCGATACCTCAGGAGATGAGCTTTCACTTCCTCTTCCTCATTATCTACCTAAATATATATATATATATCTATTGAAGAATGAAAAGATCTTTGTCTTATTTTCCCATGCACTTGCATTTTTGCTGAGTTTCCTGCTAAGCTCCCAGTGCTGCTTGGGCCTCTTTCCCTCCTGTCCCGCCTCGTTGTCTTGTTACCACCCACTCATTAGATCATGGCTGAAATTAGCTGGTGAGAACTACAGGGCAGGGTTGGTTCCTCTCGCCTCTGTAGCGAGGGATTGATACAGTTTTAAGTGGTTTAATAAAAAAATAGTTAAAACAACAAAATAAGCACTTCTGCAACTGGGAAAGCCAAGGTAGGAAGGCCACGTACCCGCGGAAAGTGCTGGTGAAGGTCTTTAACAGAGCCACTGAGAGCTGACGTGGCACCAAAGCCTTGTGCTCCAAATAGATCATTCTGTTCATTTTTATAACTGTCTTGAATGATAAATAGTCTTTAGGATTAAATATGGGATTCCTTTGGGGGAAAGAATATTTTGTGAAAATTGCTTATGGTAAAATGCAATGCTTTTATGGCACAGTGTTTTCTGTAGTATATTTGGGCATTTTGGGGGAACTAAATCATGATAAATATACTCATGTCATAGAAGTGTTTGGTTTCAGTAAGATGATAATGATCTGTTAAGGATATGTTGGAAATGTTAATATTCATCCCTAAATGATATATATATTTGCTGTTTGGGACCAGAAAGTTACTTTAGATGCCGTTAGCATAGAGTTAACATTCCATGGAGTGGTGCTCAGTATTTTGGAGATTGTCCCTAACCTTTTTTTTAGGACCCAAGGTGCCATGCCAGTGGTGGACAGTGGGTGTTCCCAGTGCAGTGAGATGATGGTGAGGGGTGAAAAGTGACCTGCTGAGCTGAAATCAGAGGGCTGAGGCTCCCTGAGACTTCCAACAGGGTCTGGTCTGCCTTGGATCAGGCACAGGCCATATGTGGAATGCAGTCAGGTTAACTAAACTTTCTCTGTGGGAGATACTTTGAACTCTGCAAGGGAGAATTTCTGTTGCAGGTGAGCCATGTATATAGTAAAAAATCATAACTGTGTCCAGAAATTAAACAGCTAAATATGACTTTTGCTTTTTGATAAATCCTGTAGGTTCAGAGCACATCTCCAACCCCCGAGTATTTATTTATTTTAAATAAATGCTGATAGGTAATGGACGAAGCAGAGTGAATGTCTCACTTGGTGGCACAAATCTGTGTAGCATAGCCTGGGAAAATGACTTTCCTAACCAGTCCCTGTTGGCTCCAGTCTATTTAAACATATGTATTTTCAGGTTTCAGTTCTGGTAACGATATGCTGCTTTTATGACTCTTCTTCACAGAAACCCAGGCAGAAGGATGTAGTTTTCCTCAGAAGTGTCAGTTTTTCAGTCTTTCTTTATATTTTACATTGTAGAATGTAATAAAATCCAAATCCTGCCACTTTGCACATTCATTTAATTAATATTGTTGCTTTCCACATGGCTAATACTCTAGATTTTTTCCTTTTTTTTTTTTTAAATGCCTTTCATCCAAAGATCCCAAGTTGATTTGGCCTGATTCCCAGGTACAGCTTAGCAACACTTAGCATAAGACCAGTAAAAGGAAGTAACGGGGAATTTCACGCAGTTCTTGGCTGGCTGTCAATTCAAATGCACCTACAGTTGGAGCATCCCTGGCCTGTGAGCCCCTGCTTCCCGTGGCTGTGACTGCCTGGTGCAAGGCTCCTGTCTCAGCCACAAATCCCTCTCTCTTTCTCTTACCCCCTAGAACAAACTCTGTTGTCTCCCAGTGTTTATGAGTGAGAGATGATAAATCTTTCTGTGGGGAGAACTTGGCAGGACATCTGGGGGCTTGGAGCGCCACCCCATTAATCCGATGTTATTTGTTGCTGGATCACAAACATGCTCTAGACTGCAGCACACACTTTCAGTTTTGTATCTCCCTGCACAGGTATGTGCACAATTTTAATTTCTTTTTCTCATCTTCAGGTTTAGACTAACTCAGTTCTCCAGTCTGCTAAACTGGAGAGGGTTTCAGTTTCTTTTTCAGCAGACAGAATGTTTTTCAAACTTTTATTCTGAATCTTGTTTTTTCTTTGGAGAGACTCTTGGACTTTGAAACCTGTTCTCATACGGAAAGCCTTGCCTGCCTGGAAATCTGTTCTGGCTTGCTTTGCTGTTCAAAGTGCTGCTTCGTGGGTTCATTTTGTGTCTCCTCGGAGACATTTTGTCAGAATTTTGCTTATCTACCAGTATTGCAAAACGATCCCCCATCTTAGGCAACCAATCACTTCCTCATCCCCTTCTCATTGGTCTTTAAAGCAAAATGGAAATTATACCGTGTCTGCTGTTACGCAGGCTGTGGATCTGGCTTTCACCTTTGGACTGTGGGCAGTATTAGCTGTGTTCATACAAAAACCTTGCAGGAAGAGGAAAGGTGCTCTGAACTGTGTACAGCAAGGGGTTAACACATGTCCAGGGGAGAAGGGGAGAAAATCAGGATGGCTGGACTCTGCCCCTTTGCTAAGTGGCTGCTTTTTCTGAAGTATGTAGAAGACAGATGAAAAACCTCAGAGTTGCCCTGAATTATCTTCCTGAGCATACAGCTCTCTCTTTTTGTGGTTAAATATGACAGTTATAGTGCAGTATTTATGCACAGTCAATAAATCAGCAGAAAATGTGCTGCAGTCAGGGTATGTATCCATAGTCTGTTCCTTATACTTTAGCTGAAAATGGGATTCCTGAATTTGCTGAAGACTGTGAAAAGGAATTTGGGTGCACAGCTCCACAGGAGACTTACACAAAGTCTGATGGTCCACTGTAACCAGGGTTTGCTCCTCAGCTTCCATTACTGCCCCGCCATCTGCAAACCTAGACTCCTGAAAGACAGTGAAAGGGCAAGTTTTGGATCAGGCTCCCAAACTCTTGAGTGGAATGATTGCAGAAAGGAGATGGAGCAAGTGAAAGGGGCAGAAATCTTTAAGCGTGAGTTACAATTTTGTGGAAGTTTTAGAGTAGTTACAAAATAGGAAAAAAAAAAAAGTCCTGCTGAGCAATATCCTGGAAAATACTGGCTTGGGGGTTTTGTTTGTGTTTGTTGGTTTGGGGTTTTTTTCTGTTTTGTTTTTCCAGAAGGGGCTATGTGACACACACACACTGGCAGAAGCAGCCTGGCCTTTTCCAGTGTCTGGCTTAAGAGCAGCTAACTGCTGATGGGGGAGAATATTTAGCCCTGATACAGCACACATTATCAAAGGACTTGAATTTGGTCAGCTTCTGCCATCTTGAATATAGCTGTGTACGAGTTCTTATTTAGCACAACTTCTTGCCTTTCATACCTGAGTCTAGTTGCGCACAAATTCTCTAAGTTAACAGGGGATTTCACCTTTCTGAAAGGGACAGCACAGATCTGTGGCTGGCTAAGAGCTAAACCCTTCTGAATTCTTGCTGTGGTACTGAAAATTGCACCTTGTGTGGTGTCAAGCAAGTCCCTCAGCTCTGGTGGCAGCCCCTTTTTTTGTGTGATAGGGATCATTCCTCCCAGCTCACAGCGTGGATTAATCCATATTTTTGTGGTGATTTAGCAGTGACCATTTCTGCTCTGGCTGGAAGCTTTTAAATTAAGCAGGAAAGTCATCAGGGCAGCTGTATTACATGACCAAGATAGGGAGCCACAGCAGCAGAGGGAGGTTTGAAGGGTTTAGCTGTTGATCCAGATTTTAAGTAGATAATTTCTGACTAATGTATCCAGTGTGCCCCAAATTCAGGGCTAATCAGAGCCAAAGCTGAACACCTTTGGTGCCTAAAGCAGCATGGCTTCTGTCTCACAGGTGTATTTCTTGTTCAGGGCAGAATGCAGCTAGGTGAGAAAAAAGTAATAGATGAAGCAATAGAAAAGTATTAAGAAATGAACTATTAGTGCTAAAATGCCATTAGATGCAACAGCTTAGATATTAAGCTGTGTTAGGACAAGAAACAGAAAAATAATACTTTATCAGCACAACAGCAGAAAATACCACTGATCTATTTGGTTCAAAAATTGACTGGAATTATTAATCCGTAATTCTCTTCTTTTTTATTGTGGGATGGAATATCTACACAGAAACTATTTCAAAATATTTAATTATAGGAGAGCTTAATCTGCTGTAGCTGTTGTGATTAATTTCCCCATAGAGACAATTTCTTTAACTATTGCTGTTGAAGAAGTGTAGATGAGTGTATTCTCAATTAAAAACCAAGAAAATTTTAAACTTTATAGAGGTGATGAATGTCTGCCGCCTCAGCTGCCAGGCAGTCAGCACTGCAAACACAAATTGTATGGAGCAGCAGTAAAAGCCACTCTAGCTGCATTCATGCATGCTAGCAACCATGGTGTCTGCAATTTCAGGAATAAAAAGTGTCTCATTAAACTAAATAAATGTCTTGCATTGTGCCTAGATGATTGCTAGACTTCAGTTCTTGTGGTGTCCAGCTGGAGCAAGATCCAAAACCCAAGATCCTCAACAGAGAAAGAGGGAGAATACGTGAACCTTTTCTGCTGCTGCCCTTGGAAAGGTCAACTTGTGAAAGGTCAACTTGTGTAATGGGAAACAAGAGTTTAATCTTGACCTTTAAATACTACATTTGGATGGGAAAGAAGTGGCTTTTAGGTATCTGGCAGTCTGGAATTTAAAAAAAAAAAAGGTGAGCATATGAACTTGTAATTGTTTAGCATTTCATACAGCCAGTTGAGGAGGTTGCAGGACACAGGGCCGCTGGGTTGCCAGCTGGAATTGGCTGAGGTCAGCTCGAGGCAGAAGGGAGTCTCTGATCTCATCTGGTTGACATGAGAGCAATGCAAAGGTGGCCTCATCAAGTTCCCGTGCTGGGACCTGGCGGTGTTAGGTGGCATCTTCTACCAATAGTTCAGTTTCCATTCAGGCCTTTGCAAATCCATTCCTGTATGGGAGTTATCTTTCCAGACTAACATGCAGCAGTACAAAAATACAGTATCTGCATTTTTATCTTATCTATAGAGATTCAAATCCCATTTGTTTCAGTCTGGCTCCATTCATGTGCACTAATCACTTGCGTAAAAATATTTATCTGTTTATCCCTCCTGGCATTTCTGCTATGATTGTTAAAATTCAGAAACCTTGATTGCAGATACACTCACACATACACATCTTATGGAGATGGCCTGGATAATGAAATGGAGTCTCCAAGTTTGACAGGATTCTTTTTCAAAATGAGCTGCTTTTCAACTATTTATTTACCCACTTTTTGTTCAATAGAATTAAACAATGTGATAATGTTATTTGAAAAATATCTGCAGAAGTTTTTTTAAAAGACAAACTTCCTTCTAAAGCCAATACAGAGACTTTGCAGATCCTGTGTGCATGTGTTGGGCTTTTTCTGATGACAAAAGGGATGAGTACATGCCTGAATTAAATGAGATTACATCTCTGATTATTCCGATCAAAATGGGCAATGGTATCTTTACCAACATTCATGTTTTGTAATGCTTTGTAACAGGGACATTAGAATTCACCTGTGATGTTGTACAAGAACAGTATTGTCTTGGACATATGTGTGCTTCACAAAAATGGAGTGAGAACTGAACCCGATTCTGCCTGGTCTTGAAATGAATGGCAAAAAAATATGCGGAAAAAGCCTTTGAATTTAAAAGCACTGGAAAATATTATCAGTTTCTTTATTATTTTAAAGTAAGATCCATGTTGACAGTGCTGCTTTTGTGTGTTTTGGATTTGCTCCTGGAAGCAAACAAGCATACATGAGTGGACATAGTGATAAATGTTTCCTCAGTCCCCTTCCCCTTATCTGGCTACTGTCGGTGGTGCCTGCTGGGTCCATCGGACCAGGACACCTTGAAGAGGAAGCTCAGGGAGAACCTTATTTCTCTCTAAAATTACCTGAAAGGAGGTTGTAGCCAGGTGTAAGTTGAGCTTTTCTCCCAGGCCACCAGTCCCAGGACAAGGGGATGTGGTCTTGAGCTCTATCAGGGGAGGTTTAGGTTGGACAACAGGAGGAATTTCTTCACAGAGAGGGCGATTAGACATTGGAACCAGCTGCCCAGGGAGGTGGTGGAGTCACCGTCCCTGGAGGTGTTTAAGGAAAGACTGGATCTGGCACTCGGTGCCAGGGTCTGGTTGACAAGGTGGTGTTGGGCCACAGGTTGGACTTGATGATCTCAGAGATACTTTCCAGGCTAATTGATTCTGTGATCCCTCCTTTCAGATAATACTCTTTTTTTTTTTTTTTTTTTAATCTGAGCGGTAGGAAATATTGGAGGGTTTATGTATTTTCAGTTTTGTCACAATGAATTTGTTGCCATCCTGCCTTGATCCAGGTACAGAGGTGCCCTGTTGGTGTGTGACGCCCAGATCCAGGCACTGCCTGTGGGAAATGGCTGTTACCTGACCTGGGAAAGGATAGCACGTGGAGGGCTGGGGATTTAGCGCTTAAGTGAAACCTCTGGAGACCAGGAACGGTGGCGATTATGTCACCAGCTGAGAAGCTTCGCTAGGCTCCCCGGGACCAACGCACAGCTCCTGCACACTCCCCGCAACCCCGCGGGGCTCCCCAGCCACCGAGGGCAGCGCGAGCCGAGGGGAGGCGGCGGCGAGGAGGTGCGAGGCGCCGGCGCGGTGACTCAGCCGCGGGTACCGGTAGGAGCCGGGGCCACGCAGCGGGACCGGGACGGAGCGTGAGAGACCGGCCCGCGAGGGGCCGGGCGCGACGGCCCCTGGGGCGCGGGGCGGGGGACCCCGCAGAGGGGCGGGGCCGGCGCTGTGTGTGTGACAGGTGCGGCGCGCGCGCGCCCGCCGTCAACCAGCTCCCCCCCTCCCTGCCTTCCCCCTCGCCCCGCGCGCCGCGGACATGAATATGCAAATGCGGGTATAATTGCCAGCCAATGGCGTGCGCGCTGGTCACATGGTGCTGGTGGAGGCTCAGGGAAGAGAAGTTGAGTCCGGGCGAGCTCGGGCAGCGCCGCCAGAGCCGAGCGAGCCGCGGGCGAGTGCCGCGCCTCCTCCGCAGGGAGCCCGCCGGCCGGGGCTCTGCCTGGACCATGCCGATCCT
>VZRN01001189.1:2125791-2171295 GCA_013397935.1 Dasyornis broadbenti
GGGGGAGGAGACGGGCGGGCCGTGATTCACCGCCCCGGCGCAACGAGGGGCGGCCGCGCTCCGCCCCCCGCGGGGCGGTGGCTCCGGCGGGGCCATCACCGCGCTTGGTCGCCGCGCAGCCCTGAGACCCCCGGGATACGCGGGTGGGGTGGGCAGTGCCCGACCCCGCCGGGCAGGGCGAGTTACTCCTCAAGGCTGCGGAGCAGGGGCAGCGCGGAGCCCTGGCCCTGACGCGGCTGTGGATGTGGGACAGAGCACCCGCGGCTGTTTCCACCTCTGCGAGGCAAAAAACCCCAGTATTGGGGGTCTCCCTGTCCATCCACTTGTTCTTTCTGCTGAGCACAGTAGCCTGCACCAATTCTGGGGAAGGTGCTTGCAGCTGCCACTCCGTGCAGGGTTGTGGTGAGCTAGATGTTGAGCCATCGAGTCGTCAAGGTTGAAACAGACCTTTAAGATCACCAAGTCCTACTATCAACCCAGTACTGCAACTGTAATTCTTAAACCACATCATCCAGTGCCAGCCTCTTAAACACCTCCCAGGACAGTGACTCCACCACCTCCCTAAACAGCCTGACCTCCTGAATCACGAAAATGTTTTTTCTAGTATCTAATCTCAATCTCCTCTGTCCCAGTTTAAGCCCATTTTCTCTGGTCCTCCCTGTAGGCAGAGCAGAAGAAATCTACCCTCACCTCACTACAGCCTTCCAGCCTTCTGTAAAGGAGTTGTAGAGAACTATGAGGTTACCTGTGAGCATCCATGAGAGTAAACAAGTCTGCCTGGCTGGTTGCTCTTGTCACTGTTTTCTCATTCCTCGCGCTTGAGGCAAGTAGGGCCATGCCGTTCACATCACATAGGCAGCACCGTGAGGTTTAGGCAAAAATAAAAAAATCGTTGTACTGCATCCCTTATGCTGTAGGCTGCATCTTGCTGATAGAAATGTCCTAACTTAAAATATTTAGATAAAGTGTGTCACACAAAGCATTATTATCGGACTTTTAGAATCCTTCTGAATAGTCCTGGATTAGGACTGTATTTGCCCAGAGTAATACAGTAGTTACCATAACTGTTGGGCTGTAGACCCATGCTATGAAGGCCAAAGAAGGTCATGTACAAATACATTGTTGGTCATCCTAGAGGAGAAAGGAAAACATTCTCTAGATCTCCCAGCTAGAATTTCTTGAGATGTTTTAAAAAGGTGCTCTCTGGTGCTGTCTTATTCACATCTTTGATAATGAGGTAATGTAAGTATCATGAGCTATGAATCTTGGCTCCTTTCATCAGTAATAAATTTACAAAGCTTTCTGAAGTGACAAGTCACAGAGTGAGTAAGTATTTATTGTTTGGTATTGCACCTTTCATTTCCTCAGAAGAAGGTGTAGAAGTAATTTCTGTGAATTGAAACCATCCTTGATTTAGAGAAACCTACTGTCCAAAAACCTATGTCTGCCCAGGAGAGATGTTTCTTAGACGTGATGCACACAGCATTTGTCCTATCCTTGTCTGTGGCTGGATGCAAACCCCAAATCTTTGTTATACCAGTGTTAACTGTGGATATCTTGTGTTCTAGATTTTTTTTCTCCTAGTTTTGTGTCAAATGTTTTACAAGTATATCTTATCTTTGAGAAATGAACTTGTTCCCTACAGTGACAGCAAACATACTGGTGATTTAATAAAAAAATTACTTTGCTGCTGGAGGTCTGTGTGGTAATGCTACAGGTTATTACCACATCTATACTCAGATTTGCTGAGGAAGGTCGTTGCCTTTAGTGGGCATCTGTGTACATTCTGATGTGCTAATGAGCATCTGACTGTTCATAGTTTTAGTAAATAGTAATTGAAATAAGTGGGACTGTGATACTCTTTGTAGCATTCAGTCATATTTAATATACAGTAAATAGCCAAGGGAAAAAAAAAAGTGTTGTTGTTCTTGTAACATGCTGATGTCCCCTCTTAGAAATTTATATTTCTTCCCTTAACACGCTGGTTTTTAAATTGTACCTTAAACGGTTTTAAAATACTTTTTTCAAAAATTAATAACTTTTCTAGGAACAGGATACAGATTCAATAAATATCTGATTATAGTAATTATGATCACAAGTGCAGCTCAGCTATTGCATAAAGACCTCATGGCATAAATGGGTGTTATTGGGCTGTCACCATGTCTGTTCCTCAAGCAGAGAATGCCTCACAACAGTGATGAGTCCTTGTTTGAAGGCTTGTTCTCTAGACCTGTACTGGTATTTATGATGGTCTCTCCGTTGTGTTTTCTAACAACCATAGTTGTGCCAGGAAAACTTCCTGGTCTGGGCCAGATTCTCTATATCTTGCAGAACATACTTGTAAAAGACAGAGAATTTAGTTTCTTTGCTAATGCTGCAGTTAAATACTTTATTTTTCTTGATTTAGAGAAGGTGAAAACAAACTTGGCAAGTGAATGTATTTTGCAGGCTTGCTTTCCAAGTATGTGCAGCAGTGGCTCTTTATTCTCTTGTTTTCTTTATGATTTATACTAATTAAATTACATAGTCTCTCAGATAGTTTACCAGTGAAGCACTTGAGGGAAATAATCTGATGGTGGAGTTGAGACCACCTAGGAGACAGAGGAATGACAGGAACTTGAGTTTTGGAGCAGGGGTAGCTGAGATAAGCGCATTGGGTTTGTTTGTTTCAGAATTTGTTAGCTTGTAGCATTAAAGTATTTCAAACCAATAGCACTGGTTCACTTTTGATGGACAAGAATATATCAGGAAAATATTACGCACATGTATTGTATTGTGCTAAGTGGAAGGATCATGCTATTGCAAAAATGAGTTGCCAAAGTCCGTGAAAGTGAGGTGATGCTTTTGAAACTGCCTTTAGTGTAGAAGGTTTGAAATTATTTACAAGACCAATTGCTACTGTTTAATTAACTGCTTATAGCTCTCTTTGCCACTTTTTTAAAATGGAGTTGTTTAGTCTCTGAGGTTGCAGTGGGGCTTTGCAAAGAACGGTGATGGCAACTGTCTGGTGAGGAGTCAGGGTACTGTCCTGGGAGGGTGGGGACAGGAACATGGGGATGGCAGGAATTTCAGCCCCACTCTGGCAGCAGATGCCTCTGGAACCTTGTCAGCTGTTTGGCTTCTATTTGTTATATAATGTATAGGTGATGATTTGTGACAGCAATTATGGTGCAATCATTTATAACTCTTAATTTGTTTCCCAAATACTTTACAGTAAGAGACAAATATTTAATATTTTAAAAGCATGTTATTAAATATATTAGCTTTGTAATTGTCAAGTGATGTGATCCTGTATAGATCAGTGGAAAAATACATGCAAGTTCCTTTGGATGTTGGGTCAAACTCGCATTTTATGAACTTGGAGGGAAAATTGTATGTTAGTTCATGAAGTGAGAATGTTCAGCCTAATGTTTTTGGTGTGTTTTCTAGATTAAAATTGTGATAAGGTGCTATCAAGTGAGTCTGTCTTAGTGGCATGTTAAACATGGAAGTGAGCCGGTCTGTTCTGGTATTTGGGTGTCTGATTTTGGGTATTTGGCATGCTTGGGAAGGTAATGATATGTATAGTAAAGCAACTTTGTAAAAGATGTCTACTATTATTAAAACACTAGTGCTTAAATTTAGGTATGGTAGGAGTTTATTCTCCAGTGTGTATCTAGTTGGACAAGAAAAATGGGTTCAAGAACAGCCTTGCTGCCTGGCAGGGTATTTGGTGTTCTTGGCCTTCTAGCTAAGAGAAGTGCATTCATTGTCTGATTCAGGGAATACACTACCTAATGTGTCCTTATTTTGAAGACTTAATGTCCATGGATTGCTAAAACCCAGAGCTTGCTCCATTGCAGCCGCGCTGTGACCTGGTGCTGCAGTACCTCCAAGCCTTGTATGCCAGCCGCACCCTTCTCATCCCTTCCTGCACAACGTGGCCGATCCGGAATGCCTGGGCAGGAGGGTGGGAACGGGCCAGGCCTGTTACTGACAGTGCTGCAGAGCACTTCCTGAGCTCCCACGGTTTGAGGATCAGGGACCCATGATGAGCTGTTGGTATGGCCCTAATGGTCTTCTGTGGCTTTTTCCATATATTTGCCCAATTGGGTTTTTTTGAAATCATGTAAATTTCAGTGTCCTCTGTCAAATGTAGATGTTTCCATATATGCAAGAACATGCTGTGGTATAAGTGGACAGAATGTTAAGCCATTTTGTTTATTTTTTCTCGTGAAGTAATGTTGCTGGAGTAAAAAGACGGGGAAAAGAAAAGAGTCTTCTCAACTGCCTTTTGCCCCAAGCTTTTCCTATTTTCCTGTGGTGATGTTTCAGCAAGATCTACCTAGATTTCTATGAAAATGGAGCTCATGCTAAAATCTTAACCTAAAAGGAGTTTTTGAAAAGTAAAGCAAGGCTTAGCTCTTCATTTATTTTTTGCCATTCTTCATTTTTGTGAAACCTCACATCCTGCAGTTTGTGGTTTGCTTGTGGATTTGGGCTGCAAATGGCGAGTTCAGGCCCAGACCAAAAACACAATGGTGGCCTTATGTGAAGTTATTGATTAACTGGTCTGCCCTGTTCCCTTGTGACTGATATCTGGCTGCTGGCAGTGATACTGCCTTTCCTCAGGGCTCAAGGAATATTATTTATGATCTAGTCGCAGAAATATGACTTCTGTTTTATGTTCTTGTGAGACTCTATAGTCTGACCTTCATAAATGATCTGGTCACAAGTCAGAGGACTGAGAGAACACAAGTTATGTTCTGAAATACGTATTTTCCTCCTTCTGTTATGTGTTATACTGAATTCAAGAGTCAGCTGTGACTGCACTACAGAAATAGGCTCCATGAATTTGAGTGCAGAAATATGTACGTAGCTGTCTAAGAAGTAGCTCAAATTACTTTATACAGTGTGTGTGAAACACTGCACTGTTTGAGATGTGCAAACTGGGACTGATGGATAGTATGCCTTCCAGTTCCACTGCTGTTCCCTGCTAGCCTGAACATATGTTACACTGCTAAAGAGCTCCTGTGTGGAAGCAGCTCTTTGTGATGGGCCCTGAACAACCTCTTCTTTTTTCCCTTGAAATTCTGGAGTTGGATTGGGATATCTTAGAGGCTGGACCAGGAATTTGTAGAAGGCTTTTTGAAACATCTGTTGAAAAGTACTTACTGCGTGTAAATAACCTGTTCATTTATGATACTGAAATAGTGCTTCAAAACTGGGAGTTCATAAGGTCACGCTCGAGGAGACTAACTTTGCTGTCTCTTATTTCAGTGGCACAGAGGCTTTTGCCAGCATTTGTTAATTTTGCTTTCTCATAGAAGCTGTGCTGGTGCAGAATGGAACTGATTACCACTGACTCTGCACAGGGCAGTGGCAAATGAATAGGCTGTGCTGCAGAAAGAGAGATGTGAGATCTGTTTTTCTGTTTCTGGAAGAAATTAGATCAGAGCTCCTGACCCTGAGCTGCAGGGAGAAAGAGAAACCTAACCGTGAAACCTGTTGGGTTTGAGGCAGAGATCTGCAGGAATGCTGCCTGAGGTGGTAAGAAATGCATTTGTGTGCTTTTTCACTTTTGTGAAGGAAGAAAACAGAAGAATGCCTAATAAGCCAAACTAGCAGATCCCCAGAATAAGCCTAACTTAATTAAGCTATTACAGGAACCTTGAGACACTGAAAATCATCAGATTTTATACATAAAAGGTCTGACTTTTGGCAAGCACAAGTACTTGGTGGTCTGGCTTCTGCTGTGGAAGGGGTGGTGTGAACAGCTGGGAATACGGTTGGAGGTTTGCAAGCTGGCAGTGGAGTGTGCAGGCAGAGCTATTGGTGCAAGGCAGATAGCAGCTGCAGGGGCAGGAGGGAAGCTGCTATCCGAGAGGTGCAAAAGGGAAGGAAAGCTGAGGTCAGTGGGAGAGGTCTATCTTTCTCTCCAGATCCGCTGTTAATAATGTACACACTTGGAGAACCTACTAGCCAGGCATTGTTGGAAGGGGGGAAAAATGGTGCAGAATGTAAGAACTGGATGAAATGTAGGCAGCACATACAGTGTCTGTTCTTGATAACTAGTTCAGGAGACTCTATTCTGTACTTGTTTAGTGGAGAGATAATAATTCCTGTTATACCACCATATACTTTTTTGGTCAGTTACAGCAGTACTTTTATTTCTGAGCACCAACGTCTTCCATTGCTTGTGAAGTACTACACACACCTCTCCTCCACACGTTCCACTGTGCTTGTTTGAGGTTTTGTTGTGAAATTTGTGTATTTTCAGAAGGCTGTCGTTGAGCAGAAATGATTGGCAGGTTAAAGCCAACAATTGCTGTTCCTCTGTTAAACACAATGACTTAAAGAAGAGAAACAGCAGTCAGTTGTTTAAGGAGCACTCATGCAAATCCTGATTGTCTAGTTCTTTTTGAAGGCAAAATGAAATCAACCTAATATGGTTTGGGAATAACCGTCAAACAGTTTTTACGTGCTCCTTTTGGTTCAACTCCTTTACAGCTTAAATCTGACTGAAGAATGTGTGCAAAAAAGTTACCTTTTTTTTTAAATTAAGCATCTCTTTTGAAATTGGATAAATAAAGCCATAGACAGAAGGTTCTTGTTGGTGCAAGTGGTAGGTTTGTATTTTATATACTGCAGTCTATGTCTCTTAGAATCTGAACACATCTAAAAGTCTATTTCACTAAAATCTTAGTAATTATCAGTCAGCATCCCTGCAGCAAGAAACAAAGTATTTAGCTTATAAAGGTACTAAATTGATTTCTATAGAGTGTCCTTTAAAAAGCACATTCCCACTCCTAAGAAACATCACATTGGGTAGTGTAAAACATGTTAAAATGCTTTTAAACATGCATAAGCATGCTGTCATACTTCTTCATGTCTTGTTTGTGAGTTCTAGTGAGCATCTTCTTCCAGGAACTGGTGTGGTGAGGACAGAACATTATAAAGAAGAATTTCGTGAAAAGTAATGTACCTTTTGCTTTTAAAAAACCCCAAGCAGTAATAATCAGAGTGATTCATTCTTCCAAAAAGGAATAGTTTTGTGCATTCTGAAATTGAGGTCTTTTGTAAAAAATCAAGTTCATGCAAGAATTTCAAGGTAGTGGTTAAATTTTTGAAAGGAATTGATTTAAATGGAAGGACAGTTTAGAAATTAACTTCTTCATAGATGTGATGGACTGAACTCTGCTTAGCTGTCCTTTTTATTATTTTATTTTGAAGTAATTAAATACTTGGAACTTGTGCTTTTACCTGCCGC
This sequence comes from Dasyornis broadbenti, assembly GCA_013397935.1. NCBI lineage: Eukaryota > Metazoa > Chordata > Aves > Passeriformes > Dasyornithidae > Dasyornis > Dasyornis broadbenti. The sequence continues at coordinate 2,133,041 of VZRN01001189.1, forward strand.
TTGTCTTCACAGAAGGGTGAGTCTCTTGCTAGGTTAATTCTCAATGAGAATATTTTAACTGGTTCTGGTCCTACAGGAATCTGCAAAGTAAAAGCTTGCTTTTTCATGTGAGGTGGGTTTCTGCTTTGTACTGTACAATAGATGAGATGCCAGAGGCCTTGAGTGGAAACCAGCATCTGTTGTTCTTAGCCACTATAGCAATTTATATTTTCATCTTTTTATTTGGTTCTTTATTTGGGTTTGGACACATTCAAAGATGTAAGCCCTTAAGACTACAGGATAAACTAGACAAAAGTAGATATGTTTGTTTTAAGAGGCTTAACTCATCCTCAGTGCAAAGGTCACTTTTATTTTAAAAATAGAAGCTTAAAATGTGGAATCAAACAGTTGAGTTGGATCTCCCTGGTTTTATTTTTGTAGTGAGATGTTCTGTAAGGGGGAAGGTGCTCTGTGAAGTTGGTGGTTCCTGCCACATGGAATCTTTATGGTCTGCCTCTTCCCCTTTTGTGCTGTTATTATTTGAGCTTCAGATATGAGGTTTTTGAAAGATGTCTTTGTTGGTGTGTATATGTAAGAAGGCCTAGGCCTTGTACCCTGGCTGTGGTGTGGCTAAAAATATGCACAAAGTACATCTGTGATACCTTGAGAATGGGCATTCATTCCTTTTAAACTAATATGGTATTAAGTGCTGGTTGGCTCACATTTTAACAGTGGAAAAAGGTAATTAAGATTGCAGACACTTCTACCCTGTTCACCTCTTGCATATTTTGTAACAGCTTGCCAGGAGGAACTATGATTTGCAGCGGTGGTGCAACAATGATGTTTGGAGCTTGCTGTGATCTAGAAAAGATGTAACTTAGTGCTGTCTCCTGCAGTGTTCTCGTACCTCAGGCAGTTGGGATCCAGTGGGAAAGAGCACGTTCTGTACAGTGTGACCTGTGTTGTGGAGCTGAGTGCTTTTGGAGGGAGGAGCAGTGCAACTCCAAGGGCCTTGTCAGAAGGTTCCAGATGGCTCCAGCCTTAGTGACTCCCTTTCCTGTCTGTATTTTGAATGCCTGTATCCTTGATTTTATTCAATAACATAGGCAAAAAAAAAAACCTAACAAAAAAAAAACCCAAAGACCGACAAAAAAACAAACCCCAAACAAAGAAAAACAAACAAAAAAACCCCAAACCCCAAAAAAACCAACAACAACAAAAAACAATAGAAAGAGCGGTTGGTGCTGTTCTGAATTTTAAATGCAGATTGTTACTTAAGTAAACCACTCTTGTAGGTTAACTCTTGGAATTTTTTCTTTCTTAAACTTTATCCTTACAATGTACCTCTTAATAATGTAACTCTTGTGCTTTTACACCCCCAAAAAGTATAGCGGTCAGTAATTTAAAGGAATTTTTATTCTTTGTATTTTTTCTGGCTAATTTCAGAATAGTTAGAAAACACTTATGGTAGCAATAAATTTCAGCTGTAAACCACATGTTCTAGGGTTAAGGTTTTAGGAAGGTGCCAAGGAAAAAGTACGTTCTTGTGATGAGACTCTGTTATTGTGCAGATCAGAATCTGTGGTTGCCCATAGACTTGTATTGATCTGTATATTCACTCTGCAGAGTATTGAAAAGGCAAAATTTCTTTTGGTGTAAGAACTGAGATTGACAAAGATCTCTGAAACTTGAACTGCTTATTGTCAGATAAGTAAACAAGTTGATTTATTTTTAAATAGCTATTATTATTGTTGTTGTTTTAATTTTCTAGCTCACAATCTCACAATTTATCCAGTTACGATTCTTTCCTTGTGTATCTATGCAAATTTCAGGATAAGCAGCACTAGACTTGTTAAATGCTATTCTAGACTTTAAAAACTAACAGTTCAGAACTCCTTAATTTTGCTTTTTGAAGATAAGGCAATTGTTGATTTGTCTGTGTTCTCACAGATGCGTTTAAAATCTTAAACGTGAAAAGTAGCATTTGAAAAAAACAAGAATCTTGGTAAGATGAATATTGTCGAACAATTAATTGGACAGAAAACAAAGATCTACAGTGTGGTTAAGCTGGTGTTGCCATGCTCTGCTTCTAAGTGAGAATAATGCATTAGCACTGGTCTTCATAGTGTGCTAATGGTGCAGCCAGTGAGTTTTGATTTTTTAAAAAAAAGTTAATCTCTGCTTTGTGGGAGAATGTGCATCTGTTGAGGCAGAACACTTGGCGCCTTTAGCTGCTGCCAGGCCTCCTGAGGGTGCTGCTGGGCTGGGACATGGTGGGACCAGAGGGCTGGATTGGAACCATGTGCCATGCACTCAGAGGGTCTGGCCTGGGGGAGCCTCCTCTAATCAAAATAGTTTAAGCTCAGGTAGTTACTTTTGTTCCAAACGACTCTTGCATTATAAATAAATCCAGCCTTGCTATCATCTGAAATAAAAATCTGACCAATAGTAATACTCCCAAGGCTACTCTCTATCAGAGTGAAGTTGAGTTATTTTCTAGGCTGGCTGGTTGAAATTTCAGTGACTATATGAATTTCATCATCATCTAAAGTTTTTTTTTTTTCCTCAGCAGTGCCTTGAACAGCATTTCAGACATGAATTGAGGAAAGCTGTTGATTAGATAACTCTTTCTAGATTTACCTTATTGAGTTTCGAAGTAAATTTGCAATACCTGTAGCACTTTGGTGTGCTGCGCTAGTTCAGTGATGTGCTTTTGGGAGGAAGGAATGTGGCCACTTTGAAAATAAACATGAATCGTATTGTATTGTTTCAGCTCTGAGGGCTGTAAAGCCACAGTATCATAAGCAGTGTTCTTCTACTTGGATTTCCAAAGGTGTGCCATGAAGAATCCCTTGCGCTGATAGCACCTACTATGTAACCTCTTAGCTATTGCCTTTATTCCTTGCAACTTTTCCAGCCATGCTGAGTGTAGGAAGGGACCAGGAGAAGGACAGAGCTGTGGCTGGCTGGTATTGAAAGATATTTGATAGGCTGGAAGAGCAACAGGCGCTATGAGTAGTTGAAAATGTTTGATTGAAACGTCCACATTTTAGCAGTTGCCCTCTCTACAGTGTTTGGATAAGATGCACCTATAATGGTATTTCTGAAATGACTGCTATGCTGCTGAACAGGAGCATGGAGCCTCTTGTTATGCTTACTGTGCTAGGGCTGCAGACAGTGATTACTTCTGTGTTCCCTCTCCATTAAGATGTTGTGTGAAATGTAGCCTGTTCTGGTTCAGCTCTGTATTGAAATATCCTGGCTTCTTGAGTGTTTCTCAGAAATAGGTGCTTTTAAGACTGGATGGTGTTTTTCTGTGTAAGTAGGAATGCTTTTTGGAACAGGGTGATACCATGATCTCTTTGGTATTTATACTTTTCTTTCTTCATGTGTTTCCTTTTATCCTTGTGCAGGAAAAAGTGCAGTGAGAGTAACTGTCAAAATACATGAAATACTGTTGACCAAAAAGCTAAATCCAGATATGGATTGAAGCAGGAGCAGCAGGTAATAAATAAAAAGGTAGTGTAGACTTTTTTTTCCCTGCTTGGCATTGATTATTATCACTTGGTTCCAAGCAGTTTCCAGCTTTGAGTTGTTCATACAGCATCTGCATTTGACATTCCTACAGGAGGAGGTGCTGCATCTCTCCAAATGCTTATATTAACAAAAGGCCCCAGTACTCATTTTGTAACTGGAGCTTAAGAATCTCTCTGCTAGTGTTTTGCAGGGGTGCTGTGCTTAAATATTATTTTAATTGTTCTTACATAAATATCTTGAATTCTTCTTGAAGGAAAAGTGTTTCTATATCTTATTTAATGGTGAAGTAATCTTGAAAGGACAGTGAACTGCATTGTATAATTTGACTGAACTTGTTTCTTTGGCTTTTTTTATTTTAAGGTTTCATGGAGAAATACTTCTTTCTCTACAAGATGAAATCTTTTTCTATGTAGCTGACTGCCTTTAATAAAACAAACAGTTTTTACATACTTACGGTGCTAGAATGTAGTTTTGATCTTGTTCACATTTAGTGTGCTTTAGAAAACCGCCTGGTTTGATCTGTCTTTACAAATGGTTTAATCTGATGGGTGCAGGTACAGAGGAGTTCAGCTTAGAAATGTGCAATTGAAGGGGATCTCCTGTGTACCTCACTTCTCACTGCAGCCCTTCCTTGGAGTGCTCCCCAGGCACTGAGTGATGAGTGTCCAGGAGGAGCCATAGCATGGCTGTTGTCCCTCGAGGGACTCCTGACCTGTCTGTGCACTGCCCGTGGGCCTGGAGGTGCTTAACACCTTCTGTGCACTGTTTCCAGCTGTGTAGGGAACAATGTGTTCTTTTTTAAAGATGTATTAAAGCAGTTCATGCTTCTCTGGTCTTTTGGAGATCTTTTATGTATATTAAACTTCTGTAATGTTTTATTTGTCTGAAATTTAAGTGCTTTTTAAAACAGTAAAATTTTCAGAAAGTCCCCTCTGGATTTAAAGAAGCACATTTGGTGGCTAGTTTTCAGTTTGAGTGTTCTACAAAAGCAGCAGAAATAGCTTTACAGGAAGAAACAATTAGCTTACTATTCACAATACTTAGCCTTAACACTCTGACCTGATGCTCACTAGCTCTGATGTAAGGAGGACCAAGTGATGCTTTTGTAGACTCTTTACTTGACTGCTCTGTGGGCTTATTGAGGCAGTAGTTTAAATCTGTGACTTGGTTGCCTGCTAAAAGACTCAGATGAGAATTGAGAAGGAAGATTTTTGTCTGCAGGTCTCACAGCAGACAGCAGTGTACACTTACTGGAGTAACCAGTGAGCCCTGGCTGCTTCCTGCATTCAGCACTGCCCCAGGGATAAGCTGATTTCAGACCTGTGTGCCAGTATCATTCTGTGCTGGAGGTGTGCTGATCTCAGATATGAGAGGTGGGTGCTGTGCTGCTCTCCTGTGCCAAGAACAAAAAAGAATTGATCTTGTGAGTTCCTTCGCTAAGGGGCTGTTTGATGCTGTGCAGTGACAGGACTGGTGTGTTGCATGGAACAAACTAGAGAGAAGAGGTGCTGAAATGAGAGAAGAGCTCTCTGCAGCCAAAGGTACAGAAAAGCTGAGAGCTCTCTTGCCTCAAAAATGGCTTTCATAAGTATTTGGAGTGGAGTCAATGTCTGTAAGTGTCTTTTAGAGCTGTTTTTCTGCCCCATTTGCACAGGCAAACATCTGTGAGGATGACATTGGTAGGTGATAGGGATCATGTGATTTTGAATTATTTTAGGACATGAAAAATGTTAAATAAAAATGTATATGGTGTTCATAGCGTAGTCAGTGCCTTCTTCTCCTGTGTGCTATTTTTAGCTAGCAAATCTCTGAACATTAAATAAAGCATGTGGGGGTAGCGTGGGCATTGGCTCTTCTCTACTGACAAGCAGCCTTACCCTGTCCTTCATGGGCAGGGGGACACATGGTGCCAGCACCTCTCCTTTTCCCTGTTTGCTGAGTTTTATTGTAGCAAAACTGGGGTGACCAAGACAGTGTTTGTTTGCTAGAACTCCTATACCAGAGTTGCTGAAGCTGGGGCAGGGAAGCTCAAGGCTACATAGAAGGTTATTCCCTGGTGCAGAACCCACTGAACAGTGTTGGGGTTGGGTTCAGGAGATTACAAGGAGGTGAAAATACTTGGGCATTTGGGAAGCAGTCCCTTGCATTTTAGGGGGTCCAAAAGAATAATTCACTTCTGTACAAAAGAAACACCTGCTCAAATTTGGCTCAGACATGAGCAGGTCTGAGTTGTGGGCATGTGTACAGTCACCAGTTGAACAGAAAGGTAACATAAAAATGAACCATTCTGATGATTTGGGAGGCAAAATGCTCTGCTGGTTTCACTGTATTCCCAAAGTATTTGAAAATTCCATAGCAGGAGTGGTTTCAGATTTCAACACCTGGATTTCTTTTCTTACCTTATTTTTACCAAATGATTGCTACTGACAAGCTAGGATGCCACAGGCATATTATCCTGAGCTAGTCTGTTTTCCTAAGATGCATACATTTAACAATAGCTTGAATTACTGAGAAACTTAAATACTTCAAACAAGTTGTAATATCTGAAATGCAGCTGTTCTTTCTAGGGAAACAATAGCAGAACTCTTAAAAATCTGTATGTTTGAATAAATATTGGATACTTATTGTAACACAGGCTGTTGTGGTTGGCATGCAAGATTGCAAATTGTCTTCTTGGAAGATTATTTTTAGTAATATTGCAGTTTTTGAACCATATCTGAAAGCAATCCAGTGAACAATAAACTATACAGTTCAGTCTTTTGGCATGGCTTATTAGAAGCACTAAGGATGAAGACTTGCAGCCTCAAAAGCACCACCTCCCTGGACTTCATGGAGCTGGTGAAACCGGGAACTGCTTCGGACCTGGAATTCTTGTGCTCTAATGACCAGCCTTTGTCTCTGCCCCTATTTTTTACCAGCTGACCAAACTGTGCCAAGGAATAGTTGGAAGGAATAAAAGAAAAGAAGCACAGCACCAATCAAAGCCAGAACAAACCAACAATGAGCCAATAAAAAAACTACAGTAAGACCAGTAAATCTGGCAGTTAAGCCAGTGTAGCTGAGACTGCAGGATCTGTGTGTTACACATATTCAAAACTTGGTAATATTTTACTTGTACTTTGATTTTGCTCCCCTTTATGTGATAAAGGTGAGGTGGAGTGGTTTGTTTTTGTTTTTTAAAATCCCACTACGGCATTTTATAAAATTTTCTTTCCTGTCTGCTACAACTAAAATGTTCTGTTTCGCCTAAGTCTTGAGGGTCTTCTTAACCTACTGATTCTGACCAAGATTTCCTTTTGCTGCTCAAATCTGTTCTTTTGATGTTCAGTTACTCCTGATTCTAGTTGGTCTAAATAAGGCCTCATTGTCTTTGCTGGATTTCTCACCTTGCTGTTTGAATTCTTGTTAATCTGTGCCTTTCTCTTTCCGAATTAAACTGTTTTGACCTTACCTATTTCTGAGACAGCTGAAATACTTCAGTAACTGTATGGTGAAATAGAGCAGGGCATGGATTTGTCTGAAAACGAAGTCACCAGAGAAAAATGTTACTTTTAAAGTATTTTATTTCTTGTCAGTATGATTTGCTTGCAAAAGCTGAAGCCAGGAGCTGGAAGGTGGTGTGGTGCTTCCAAATCTCTGGGTGGTTTGTAGAATGGTATCCAAAGCTTGCAGAAGGCCAAATGACACTGCATTTTTGCCTGTTGTTGGCATAAGCAAAGAGGGTGAGATTTTTGCTTTTAGTACTTGTGTTTTTTCCTAGCTTTTTTTGAAAGTCTTTTGGTATGTGTTTAGAGTCTAAAATTATTTGTCCATATAAATTATCAAAGGAAAGCCCAGTAACATACTGGCGAGGTAAAGGCTGCTCAGATTGCTATTAATAAATTCTGGGCATAAAAGTGACTAAGTTGGAATGTAATATTGAAGATTAGGAGGAACTACTCTCACTGTTCAAATTGGTTCATAAACAACTGAAATAACTAATACTCACTTCTGACTTCTTAGCTACTGACCTGTGGAGGATACGTAGTTTTCTGGAATATGTTTGTTTGGTCCTTTAAGGTTTGGAGTTTTAATTGGGTTTTTTTTCGGTTATTAGTGTTTCTACTGGCAAATACAGCTAGTCCTTTTTTTGTAAGCAGCGTTAGTGGCAGTAGTTTGAATTTAGGAAAGATTATTATTTAATCACTGTAATGTGAACTCATTGTGCATCTGCTCTGTGTTGGGTACTTGACTCTGTTTTACCCTAAGAATGTTCCTACTGTATATATTCAAGGGAGAATTTACAGACTTCTTTGGGGCTAGAGTTTCTGTCCCTGAAAGTCATTTTTCATTGTATACTTCAGCTTGAGTCTTTCTGAAGGAAAACATTTTACAGAAATAGAACTTCTTTTCATTGATTTAAGTGTTTTGGATTCAAGAATCTTTTCTTGAGGATAAGGTAGAGAATGTAGTATATCAACTAATTATGTTTAAAGTTGGATATGGAAATCTTGCATTTGCTGCTCTTGCTCTCTTAATGAAAAGTTCTTCCATTTTACTCTGTTTATTTCAAAGGTACAGCTCTTCTTGGCTTTATCTTTAAAGATCCTGTGAGAGCTGTGAGATGAAAAATAGTTTTCTTGGACAGCAAACCATTGATGATCAGCTGTTCCTTGTACCTTCAGCTTCCCTGCTTATGCCTGGGGAAATGGTACATATTTTATTTTGCAGGCAGTTGACCACACTGCAGAGAGATCAAACAGAGAGCTGGAAGCTGAGCAAACATTTTCACAACGGGAAAATAGCAGAATCTCCAAATATCAACGAAGACTCTTACTGTTTATTTTATAAAGAATACTCTTAAATTCATTGGAGTTCAAATCAAGCAGTGCAGACTGGGAATAGTGTTTCCATTGTAAATGTTTTGTTCCCCCATGTGCTTTTTTTTGTAACAATGTAACTCAAATGGTTTATGCTGGAAAACACTTTTTGAAATCCGGCCTGTCCATTCCCAAGAAACTGGACTCAGTGATGGGTGTTCTTGCCAGACAAGAGGGAGCAGTCTCACCTACATTTATGGGTCCATAGAATTCAGACAAAACTATTTTGGTAATTGTTCACTTAAATTGTTAAAGGGAAGCTTTTTTAGGATAAGACTAATCATCTTCTTGGGATTTGGTGCCATTTCACTCTGAAAAAATACCATTAACCAAGTCACTTTTACTCCGAAACAGTGACCCTGTGCTTACACTTCTTTCTTGCCTTGAGCTGACCACAGGTGTGAGAGGTCGCTGTGGCTCTATTGATGAGATGCTATATTTTGTTAAGTTGTGGTTGTGAGTGAGTGTTGATGGTGTTTTATTGAGAATTATCTGGTTCTTTTTGAGCTTCCAGGGCAGTTTAATCATAAAGCTGGACCAGTCCTTCAGAAAGTCTGTTCTTTCTTTACCCCATTGCAGAGCTTTCTCTCTTGTATCCCTTGCATTAATCTCAAGCTTGAAGAACTGGTTAAGGGAGCTAAACTTGACCAAAATGTTTTTGTTGTATCATCTTATGATAATTCTCTGTTCTGGAAAGAAACCCACCCAGCTTAGGCTTGTCAGCTCAGTAGAGATATTGATCATCACATGTCCTTTCTTTCTACTCCATTCTTTTATGGCTCTGAACATGTGTGTCCTAAGATCATTTCAGAGCCCTCAGTGTGTACTAAAGGTTGGCAATGGTATATAGCTGCTTAAAAGAGCACAGGAAAACCCTGTCTTCTTGTGTTCTTGCACAGCTTGGCACAGTCAGCAGGTGGTTGCTGCTGAGCCCAGTGCATGGGGAGGAGAACCTGCTTCAGCTGGAGGATGTGTTGCTCAGAGGTTGTTTCAGCAAAAGTTAGGCTGTCTGAAATTATCTTTTCCATGTCTGCATGGCTGGGATTCCTGGTGGAGCACGGGCATGTCTCTGGTGCCAAATGATAGTGAGCCTGGGTGAATAACTGCTTGCTTGCTGCAAGAGTGGTTTGGAGAGTACCACGTAATAGCAAGGCTGAGAGCTGTGGGAATATCTAGGACTTTCAAGCTTTGGTTGTTTTAGCTGAGGCATCTTTAAATCCTGTACCAATTCCCTGTGAGCTGGTCTTTTCTAAAATAGCTTCCCAACTGTGCAGCAAACTGTTTTTAAGGGAAAAGGGTATGTGAATCACACCTGTTGGGCCTGTTCACCAGAGGGTCCAGAGTGCTTGGTTGGACTGGTCCATCCTCATCACTTGCTGTTCTTTTGATCCCTAGGTTTTGTCTGCAATAACTTTTTTAAAAAAGACCTCCAAAATTCCAAGCTGTTACACTGAGACACTCTAAGCACTGATTTGGTTCTGTCTTACATAGAGTGTTTGCAGCCACTCCTTTCTTTACTTCCAGCCTCAGTTTATGGAAGAAAGGGCAAAGGGGGAATGGGTATATGCCAGAAGAGGCAGTGACATTATGCTGCTTTCATCTTGGTTTTACCTTTACTGATACTTTGGCAGCTGCGTTTCTGATTTCCAAAGTTGACAGTTTCTTCTAAAAAATTATCCACATGCTAAATCCAAATACTTCTATTAACAGCATCATCTCTACAGCAACTTTCATGGTAATGCAAATTTTTTCTTGTACTTGGCAGTGTGTGTTTCTTGAGTCTCCCGTTGTAGGTGTAACCAGGTTTCACATCAAGTTGCACATACGTGGATTAGGTGTGTGCAGCATGTAAATGGTGCAGTGCATCTGTTAATCAGGAATATAATTAATTTTTGTTGGGAAGTGAGATAAATGCCAACTTGCAGTTGATTGCAGCTTGCTGCTAGAATAACTAATAAGCTTTTTTGTTTTATGTAACAGGCTGGATGGAAGGAAAACCATGCAACATTCATGAATGAACTGAAAAACCTTCAGGCTTCAGGACTGACAACCCTTGGTCAGGCACTCAGATCATCGTTTGACTTGTTAAATCTCAATAGATTAGTGTCTGGAATAGACAATTATGGACAGGTAACAAATCTATTGATAGTCTTCTGTCTTTTATATTTCTGTGTTTTTTGAAATTATGTTTGGGGAGGGATTTTGGTGGTTCAAGTTTGGTTTTGCATTTAACTTTTTTTTTAATGTTAACTGTGTGTAAAAGCTTGAACTGGGAACTCTTTTTCTTGTTATGGCTACTGAAAACACCCTGGAAAATGCTGGCATTTTTTTCCTTACTGAAGTACAAAGAAGCAGAGTATAAATGCTGCAACTGTAGACACACAAAAGTGGCCCATCTTGTATAATTCTGTATGGTTCCACACCTATTAAAAAAATTACAGGACTATTTTGAAAGATTGCTTATCTTACTGTTTATTTCATAATGATAAAAATACAAGCCTGTAAGCCTGAGTGTTAGGGTTACTCTTAGTGTTCCTGTGCTTTTGTCTGTAGGGAAGGAATCCGTTCTTTTTGGAGCCATCTATTTTGATTACCATCACAGATGGAAACAAACTGACAAATACGGCTGGAGTCCAAGAGGAGGTAAACTCACATTAAGTTCTTTCAGGTTATGATTGTGCAAGTTGGTGGTATGCTGAGATGAATATTAATTGTTTTTTTCCTGCTAATTGTACGTCTGCATCGTTGATCTGCCTTTATAGAGAGTAGAAACCGGCTATCCTGTCTCTGCCCAGCCCCTAAATTTGGAGTCTGTAAGGGTCTTGAGATGAGAACTTCAGATAAATTAGTGGGTTGGAGGGAAATGGAGTCTTTTACAGATAAATGAATGAATTTGGGTATGATGTTTTTAGATGGTTTGTCAAATACTGGAAAGTATTCTTAAATCTTTTTTTACCAGCTTCATCTTCCATTGAATTCTCCTTTGCCTGGAAGTGAACTAACCAAAGAACCGTTCCGTTGGGATCAAAGGCTGTTTGCTCTGGTACTGCGTTTGCCAGGAGCTGCATCTGCTGAACCAGAGCAGCTTGGGAGTGTGCCTACTGATGAATCTGCTATCACACAGATGTGTGAGGTTACAGGAGGTAACTGGATGCTCTTTTGCTTTGCTTCACATTTGGCATTTGCCTTGAAATATTTCTTTTCCTTTAATTCACCTTCAACTCTTCCTGTTTCCTCTGAATTACTCAGTGTCCATGTGAATCCATGTGGTGCTTTCTTGGATTCCAGTAGCACAGGAGAACTTCAAAATAAAGCAATATTCCTATTTCAGATCTAGATATGAGAGCATTTTCTAAATGCAGCAGGAGGCTTTGGAAAAATTGTTTGGTTATTCTGGAGGTTGGCTTTTCTCTTCATGAGTTTTTTTTTTAATAATTTAAGTGTTGAATTGAGCAGGACTGCTATTAGTGAGATGTTAATTCTACTGCAGGGCTGATAAGCTAAATTTAATCTTAAAAGAATTAATTCTGGAGCCTATTGCTTGATATGTTGATCAGAATTTTTTTAATTGGTGCTTGGAAAAATTGTTGCGTGGGAAGAGGAGGAGGTTTGGATAGACAAAAGCAGAGAGGTTACATAGTCTTGCTGAAATCAGGCCTTAACAGCCTCTATAAACTTGGCACTGGTCCAGCCTGATGAAGCCTTAATGGCCCCTTTTAGTAACAAGTAAAGTCTCAGCGTGTTGTGGGTTTTTGATGCTTTCTCTTCGTTGTATTGCATTTGCAAAGTATTTTGCCTTTTACATAAACTTGTACAGATTTTGTTGCCATTATTTTGGATGAAATTTCAAGCCTTGGTAGTGTGACTTAGATAATGAAACATCTTCTTTAATCAGGATTACTCAAAACTTGCTTTTCTATTTCCACGTGTAATTTCTCTCTTGCATAGGTCGTTCATACTGCGTTCGGACACAAAGAATGTTGAATCAATGTTTAGAATCTTTAGTTCAAAAAGTCCAAAGTGGTGTTGTTATTAACTTTGAGAAGTCAGGACCAGACCCAGCTCCTATTGGAGAAGGTACAGTGATTGTTGGTTTTCTTTTTCCCCTCCTAATGATTAAGACAAAATATTTTGTTTGTATGTAAATGTCCTTAAGTGTCTTCCATGTCCTTCCTGCCAGCTTTTCCCTGTAGTGTACAGGATGCATCTTTTACAAATGTTAGTTTGATCCTTGCTAAGTTAAATGATGCCATATGTCTGCACATGCTTGTATGGATCATCTACTGCTGGCTGGCTCTGTGTCACTCTTTTACCTCTTTCTGGGTGGCTGAGGAAAATGAATGTTTGCAGGAAGCATTTAAGTTTGAATTACAGTGTTGTCAAGACTGTACTTAAAATAATTAAATCTAGCAGTAGTGTATTTAAACACTTAAACATCTCTAAAGCAATCTCAATGCTTAATTTTCTGTACATTTTCATTCTGCTAATTGATCACAAAACAGTAAGTTTCAGGTGCATGTTCTTAGTTGCAAGTGAAAAACTGTGCAAAGAACAAGGAATTACTTTGCTGCCTGTGAGTCAAGTGCGTAAGATGAAAGTGCATTCCAGATGTGGAGCACACAGATTTGCTGAAATTCATGGTTTAAAAGAAGAGGAGAGGGCTGACCAGTTCCAATTTAGGAAGTTAGGATCCTGGAATATCAGAAAACATTAATAGCTTTTAGCATCACCCGAACATTCTAGCAAAGCCAGCTTTATTCCTGCTTTCATTCTGTAATCACCTTTTTCTATGTTTGTTTTCTCCTTTTGCTTATTTAAATGTCATTTTTTGGGAAGGCTTTCCTATAATGCTGTGCAGGACAGCAGAGCAGCAAATTCCCATGCCTCTGGTAGCCCTAATGTTCTTTCCTATGTGGCAAAATGATTAGTGAAATTTGGGGGGTTTTTTGTTTACTTCATTTTTGTCACATTTGAACGCTCATGGACTGTGGATATGAATGTATAAAAATGTCAAGACTTCTCATCTCTATGGGAATTGAGAAAGTCCCGAACTAGAGAGAAATATGATAGTATTTACCCAAGCTGTAAAAGTCATTGTTTTTATAATGCAGAGAAATCAAACTGATGTGTTACTGAAACATGGTTTCCACAGTATTACTGGCCAATTCTCTAAAGCAAGGAAAACTAGTAAGGTAAAGTCTTCTAAAAGAAGGTTGTTTAAGTGGGTGATCTCTGCTGTGCTGTTTGCTTTGAAAAGCAGTCTTTGAAAACTAGTGGTCACATCTGTAGAGCTGCAAAGTTCTTTTGTCCTCAGTGTGTAGGGAGGTCTGTGCTGGTGCACTGCAGTGGACTGGCAGGGAACACTGGCCTTTCCAGCAGGCTGTGGGGTTTAAGTGGTCTGTGAATTGTTGTAACTAAAAATGTGGCAAGAGCTGGCTGCTGCAAGATACATCCAACTTCTCCATGAAAATTTTCTGCTCTTTCAGTTTCCGCTAGTGGCAGCAAAAGTCAGTGAGTGTTGCAGCCTATGTAGAAATGTAAATGCCAATTCTCAGCCTTTCCAGATGCAGCAGAACCAGCAGCAGTAGCTTGGTGCTGCCTGTGGAAGCTGTGTCAGACACTGAGCTTAAGCAAATACATTTTCCATAATATGTGAGTCTGCCTTGCTGCACTCACTGTGTAATGGCTGTGCTGCAGGAGCAGAAGGGAGATCAGGGCAAACATTGTCATTGTTTCTCAGATGATTCTGTGATATACCTGGATGCATAGGTTATTTCAGCCTCTGATGTAAAGATCTGTATGTGTTTGGAACAAGAGTAATGAAATGCCTTACTGGCTGCTAATACAGAGATTTTGCTAGCAGACAAATGCATGCATGTAGCTTTTCATTTTCTTTTTGTTTGTTATTTTGCTTTGTTTAAATTTTAGATGGACTTGTTGATTCATCCAGGCCCATCAATTCATTTGCTTCTCAGCCGTGGCATAGTTGTCATAAACTCATTTATGTACGGCCTAACCCTAAAACGGGTGTTCCTGTGGGGCATTGGCCGATCCCAGAATCTTTTTGGCCTGATCAGAATTCACCAACACTGGTAAGTAAAATAAGAAATGAAAAAGGGATTCTACACTAATCGTTGAACAGCCTGAAAATAGATAATGGATAGAGTAGTTTTTACTTTCTCTGTTTATAATACGATGTGATTTTGCTTTAAAAGGTTAAAACTGTTTTTAACAGAGTGGTGTAATCTAATGTGGATACTGTAACCTGTGACATTTCTTGCATCCAGAAAGTTCACTTCCATGTATATGGTTACTTAATTCAGTGAATGGTTTTTAAAGGTTGTAAAATTGAACTGTAAGTTACTTCATGTACTATGGATCATAGTAAGCCTATTAAATTGTAATCAAAGCTTTATAAAATTCATTTACATGGAAAAAGGAGTATTTGTTTTTGAAAGAAGATCAACCATGGAGTTTTTTGCTTAGTATTACTTAGTGTGTGGACTCTTCTTTCACTAGCAGGAAGAATTAAAACTGAAAAAGAAGAGCTACTCCCCACAGAAAATGAGGAGAAGACAGTATTAATTTCTCCTTTCCTTACTGAAATGATCATATGTTTGGCATGCCTTACTAGCCTTTCTAAACATCTCTCTTTTGTTAGGCACGTTCTGTTTGTGCACTTTTCAAGTGCTCAAGGTGCTGTCTGTCCGTTCCCCTTGCTTCCACCTCCTGTTTAAAGAGAGGGACAAAAAGATTTGTAGAGAATTCCTTGAGAGATTCTTTGTGAAATGATTGCAGTCTCACATCTGTTTTTCTGTGCATGTCAAGCTGGGAGGCAGAGTTGAAGTTTCCTTTAAACCTATCTATGTTGTTGTAGCTTGATTAACATAAAGGCTTTTAAATATCAAGATAAATAGTGGCATATTAACCATGTTTTTCTCTTGGTGGGAAGACTGTGTCAGTGTGTGAGCTTTTTATCAGTTAGAGAAATATTTAGTTAATCTGTATTCTATTATGGGAGCTTGTATTTTATTCGGAGGAAAATTGTGGAAACTGAGTATGTCAAGACTTACAGGATGGCAAAATACCCGTTTATGTATGTTTTTAAGAGAATTGATTTGTTTACCATAAATATGTGAAAATTGATACCCTTTTCCCCCCCTTTCAGCCTCCACGCACGGCTCACCCCGTGGTGAGGTTCTCCTGTGTGGATTGTGAGCCCATGGTCATAGACAAGCTTCCTTTTGACAAGTATGAGCTTGAGCCTTCTCCCCTCACCCAGTACATCTTGGAACGAAAGTCTCCCCATACCTGCTGGCAGGTACTTGCCCTTTATGATTCTGGAAATGTAATGGGTACTCTGAGGTACTTCAGTCTTTGCTAGCCTGGAGAATTGGGGTCTGGTTGAAACTCTGCAGCAGATGAGAAGTAACATGTCAAGGTTTCACTTACCTCCTTTCTAAAAGAATTATTGGCAGTCAGAATGAGTGTTCCCTCCACAGGCTTTGTAATCTCATTTAATTCTCTTTCTAGGTCCATCTCATTTTGCTAAGAAATGTGCCCCCAAGGTTTCATTTTTGGCTAAATTGAAATTCTCTGCAGGCTTCCATTTGCTTACTGGGAAAACCCAGCACTAGTTTCCATCACGTTACCTAATGAACAGCAGCAAATCATTTTCACTAGATGGTTGAAGCTGCTAATGGGAATTGAATGGAAGCGGTTGATCCTGTTGACTAGATTGGCCTTGAAGAGTTAAAGTTCTGTTGCTGAAATCCTTTGTCACATGCTCCTTTTGTAATTTTTTTATAAGTGTCTGTGTCCTCTGTAAAATAAGGCTCCCTTCTTGATGGTGTTCTTGTAAGTAATAGCTTAGTGTGTACGCCAAATGTATGCATATTCAGAAGAAAAATTCAAATTACTTAAACTAATTTCAAAAATATCCTTTAAACATTCATAGGCACATTATTTGCCTGACTTACTAAAATTACTCTGTTTTTAAAAAAACTGCTTTTCTTTTCCCAGCTACACATCAGACCCTTACAAATCAGAGAAATAGGCTCATTGTCATAGAAACCGTGTAACAAACCCAGTTCATTATGCCCTGAAAAAACAGAGGAAAACCACTTGCTATTTGCTGCAAGGTTTATTTTTTTTCTGGGAAAACTATTTTTGACTTAGATGTGGGTTATTTTGCTTGCCTCAGTCAGGAATATCTACCATTTTTATTCTGTTGGAATATAGTTTACATGTACTGCTTTTCAGGGTTAATACCCTCATAAATGTGCACTTAAAAAATTAAAGTCAATTTTAAGAATGTTGGCACTGGGCATAAGATATTTCTTTAATGTTTGTTTGTTTTGCTTAATTTCTATGCTTAAAAAAGTTTTGCATTTCTTTTAATCAGTGGTGCAAATTTTAGTTGTGCTATTTTGATGAGTCAGAAGAGTAATTTCAAATAATTTGTTTATTTAATATTCTTTCAACAGATGTCCCCTAACCTATTTTAAATAATTTCCAAAACTCTTCAGGGCATCACTTCACAGTAGTTTCACTAAAGCAGTAAAGATTATTCTGTGAAGAGCATTTCCACACTCACTGTGGGTACACTAAGTGTTGCATGTCTTAGTTTTGTGACTGGGGAATGTAAGTCCATACTCACCCTGATCTGTTCAGATTTGTCTGTTCTTGATAATTTACTGTCTTAATGCAGTTGGATTCAGATTGATTTGAATTTTTAAATGTCCCATGTTTAATATTTTTCATGTTCTTCATTCTAATACAGTGATCTCTCTTATTCTTTGTCAGGTATTTGTGAGTAGCAGTGGAAAATACAGCGAACTTGGCCACCCATTTGGGTATTTAAAAGCAAGCACTACTTTAACCTGTGTAAACCTCTTTGTGATGCCTTACAACTACCCTGTTTTACTTCCATTGCTAGGTAGGTAACACATTGCATTGGACTGCCAGTATAGCTTCTTCAGAGTGAAAGCAAAACAATAATGGTTGGTGTTCTGCCTTAGTTTGAGACATTATAAAATAATGGAGATCAGAGAGTACAGAATGTTGCAAACTCTTTTAACATACTTTGGGAGGAGAGGATTTTCATACCCCCTCTCCCTTTTTTTCTCTCCAGCAGAGGAGGAGAGCTACCTGCTTCCAGTGCATGTTTGATGCTGTTCACCTCCTAGACACGTAGCCTCTTCCTTAACCTGGAGTAAGCTTCAACCTCCATTCTTTTCCCTCATTTAGGGTGTGGTGTATCCAGGTTTTGCAGTTGCTCTTGTAGCAGCTTATTTTTTTACTGGAAGATGAGATGCAGTGTTTGTCACGGGTGCTGGGAAGAGGGAATTCCCTAATGCAGTTCAGAGCAGTAAGAAGGAATTGAGCAGTGAAACAGTCTGCATTTCTTTCATGTCCAAAGGAACAGGTTTTGTTTTTATTTTTTTTTACTCCCACAATGAAATTATTTTCTAAGGAAAGATGATATTAAAAGGTGCTGTGTGAGTAACTGCCAGAGTAATTGTGGTTGGTAGGGATCTGGCATAAAGATAATGGCAGAGAGGAGTTTCCAGGGTGCCACTAACCCTTTCAGTTGCAGATGCTGTAAGGTTTTTTTGTTCTAGTTCTTGTGGGTGTGTTTAATGATACAGAAGAACAGTGATCAAGAGAATTAACATTGAGTCTTACTGTCTTACACAGGATTTTTCCATTCATTTCTAGGAAAAAAAGAACACAACACAATTCAGAAATGCTTTTTCATAATCCTGATCATAACCAAAAAAGAAGAAACTTTGCTTGCTGATAATGTCTTTTATAGTTATCTATGTAGACTGATAATTGTCCCAAAGTGTGCGAGGAGGATGAGAGTTTCTGTGACTTTGTGGTTCCTGAAATACTGCAGCAGATCCCCTAGCTGAAAAGCCATCACTGTTCCTAAATGAATTTCCCTGTTCATTTTGATGTTAACATTTGCAGTTCTGCCGTGTCTTCGTTGGCAGATCGTCTTCCCCCTGCGTTTTTTTTACAGGGGTGTAAAGCTCTTCCTTCTCTTGGAGAAAAGGCACTTCTCAGTGTGTGCAGTGCTATTCTGCAGTTTACTCACCTGGTAATCCTACTTCTTAAATTTTTGAAGGCTCTTTAAAGGAAAATGCAGAGCTTCCACATCTCCTGAGTTGTAAAGCGGGTATTTTCTTCAGGGCACAAATCCCATGCATTCCATTTAGTTCACACAAACACACACAGTTTTACCTTCAGATCTCCTTCCAGGACTTTGTCTATTCTTGGTCTCTAAGGCACAGTGGAATTAAGTTCTGTGGAATATATATTCAACACAAAAGTGGATCTTGACCTTTTTCTACTCACCAGTACAGAAAATGAGTGAGATGATAAGGAGCATACCTGGTAAATTATTGGTAGATGTTTCTAACAATACTGACTCTGTGTTTGGCTCTGTAGGTAGGTAGGAACACTCCCCGTGTCTTGCTTCATACATGCCAATAGTAGATACTGATGGTTCAGCAGAGCACTGATTTGAGTGTGTAAAACCAGTTTTTCATTACTCTCACCTAGATTTAAAAGGATATGAGAACTCCCAAGACCAGGAGAAGTCTGCTCCATTCAGCCACTACCTCCCGTATTGGTGCATCAGTGCAGTTCTAGTGGCTCCTGCCCTACTGGTAGAATATTGTGTTGGAGGATTGGTTGGGATAGTACCATGGCTAATTTATCTCTGTTCTTCTGGTGTCTCTCTCAAAGACAAAATCACTTTACAACTGTATATTTGTACTTTATTATCAAATGTGTTCAGCCTTATAAACAGGTAGTAAGATGCTGAAGTATTTTTTTGCTTGCATTTTTGTTTTCCTCCTGCATTCCTGAGCGGGGGAAGTTTTAATTCTCTTTTTGAAAAATAGTGTAAGATACAGCCCTAAAAACAGTAGGTAGGGATGAGGAAGCTTGCTGGTGATACTTGAGCAAACTGAGTAGTCTGTGACTGAATTAGGTAAATTGTGCCATATCCTATAGCTTTGGTGACTTTGTCTTGGTTTCTCTAAGAGTGGATTTGAGAGTGCTGTGGCTTCTCCTGGCTTTTAACTTACCGAGCCAGCTTTCAGAACCTTTCTAAGGGAAAGGAGCCAATTAATAGGACTTGATAAAACAGTGAAGCTGCACTGTGTGTTAACCTGACTTGTGCACTGTATTTGGTTGTCTGACAAAAACATTGCTCTCTGGTCCATTTCCAGTGGTGATGGATAATGTGGGATTTTTGCTCTCAGAAGGCTGGAGAGAAGTTCTGACTAGCTTGGTGGTGGTTTGCTCCCACAACTGAGGAGGTGGGGTGCAGTTCTTTCTGTTCAGTGGGAGGCTGCTGAAGGCAGAGCTTTTCACAGGGAGATGCTGACATGCTTCAATGCTGAATGCTTGGCCCACAGATGATAACAATTTCCTCTTGAAGGATTGTTGCAAAGCTGTTGTACTTCAGGTACTGTTCTGTAAAAAAACATTTGTACAGCCAGGTTCATGAACCAGAAGCCAAAGGAGGGGTTTGATGGAGAACTGAGTAAAGATGGGGTATATTTCTAAATGCTTCTGCCTTGCCTAAGATGTTTCTTTGGCTGCTTTTAGCTGCATGGGTGGGAGGGCAGGCTCTGGGAGGGCCGTAGGAGCAACTGTTCATTGGGAGTACCAGCAGAAGCAGCAGTGAAACAACCATGCAGGAAATGCCTTGAGAAGGTGGTTAATACCCTTTTTCTGTGGATCTAAATATGCAGCAGGATGAGAATTTAGAAAATGCCTTCCTGTGAAGGACTGCAGCATGGACAGTTTCCTTTGATGCTTTTACAGGTTCTGTGAGTGAACCTGCAAGTAATGATTTTATATTTTGGAAACCAAGGGCTGTATTCTCACCAGTGTGAACATAGCCTGCCATGGCTCTGGGATGGAGAGCCAAATGCATTTTGATACATTTTGTATCGATGGAGAAACAGTGACACAATGCCTTTCTTAGGTAATGATGGATGCTATTTTCCATTGCAGTCCCTTATTTTTGACTAGATGGTTTGCAGGGAAGGATCCTGTTTTCTGTGAATGTAAAATCATGAGTCTCTCCTAATTGGAATAGAGGAGTATATCTATTAGTGCATAATTAGGAGAATTACAGGAGTCGACAGGGAATGGTGGTGTACTTGCTCAGGTGGAATTTAATGTGAGTGGTGATTTAAAAAAAAGTGTTAAGTTTTACTTTGGGTTACATGGTGCATGAAGTGTTGTAATTTGGGCTCCAGCTGAACTACTGAAATTACCTGCTGATTTGTCTCTTTCTCATGCTCTATTTTTTTTTTTAACTGTTCACTGATTTTAAAGATTTAAAAGGTGCATCCAGCCCCCCTTCTATAGTACTGGGTGTTAAAGGTGTGTATTGTTGTCCTGTTTGTCACAATTTGGTTGTTTTGTACATTAATCTGAAGTGGATAAAAACTTTGCAATACAGTTTTCGGTTAACTGGTCTGTGTGGTTTTACCTGATCTCTTGAGTTGTTACAGCTTGCAGCCCTTTCCTAATGGTTTTTAATACCATGTTCTCAATTATCCAGTGCTTTTAGCTCCCTCTGAGTTTAGAAGTAAAAAGAATTCTGCAATAAGTGAACTATACAGAAATTAGTGTCTGAAAATTAATAGGTTGAAATAAAACTAAATTATGTAAGGATTTTTTTCACTACTTTTTGATTTTTATCTGCAAAAGTCTGGGGGTAAATCTGTGAAAGACATAGTCAACTGGATTATTTTTAGGGTTTTTTATGTGTATAAATCATCATGTGCAGCCCAGGGCACAGAGGAAAAGCGCCTTTCAAGTGCCTGTGTTGCAATCTGCTGACAGTGTGTGTCTCAAACTCTCGAGGTAGAGGCCGGTAAGATGCTGATGGTGAAGTTCTTTATGAAACTTGTGGCTGTGTTTACCACCGTTTTGAGTGGGTGGCAGTTCCTGCAGTGAGTTTATGTTGTGGGGAGACTAATTTAAAAAGACAAATCTTTGCTGAAGCTCTGTGTATGTTTGAGAACTTTCTCCTTGGATAGCAGAGATCAGGTCGGTGCTTTTGCATTTGATTTGATGTCTGGGAGTAGAGCTGTGCTGTGGATGGAGACTCCCAGCTGGCTGAGCTGAGGAGTGGCTGTGCCATGTCACAGTGCCTGTGCAGTTACTGGTACAATCTCACAGTGCAGGAAGTGAGACACTAATCAAGTGCTGATAAGGGGTTTAAGGTTCAAGCTGTACTCAACCAACTCACAGACTATAAAACATTAGGACATACTATACTAAATACTGAACATCTTGCATTTCAGTTTTTTTGTGTGAATTTTGAGAGGGGTGTGTAGTTTAACAGTTTGCTGTAAAAAGGTAATAGGTTTATGTGATAAGAGTGGATGTGTTATTTTATATTTGCCATTATGTCATGATATCATCCCAGGTTCTTCTGGATAATAGTGCTAAGTTTGTGGTATATTGAGATTTCAAATGGAATTTTGATTTGTCCTCTCAAATTCCGGGCCACTTTCTTCAGGCCAGGGTAAAGAAGAAGTAGCATCTGTAGTGTGGTTTTTATATGTAATCCAGAATTCATTTAGATTGGAAAATACCTGTAATTGAGTGTGGTTTGTCTATGAGAACTTGGGAAGTAGTATCATAACATCTGTTCAGTTTGTGCAGAGTACTATGCAAGTCAAATTTGCTTCTCCAAATATATCATCCGGAAAGCTCAGTCTGGAGAGAACAATTTCCTTGCTGCATCTGTCTTTTGCACAGCCTCTTCCGTGCATCTCTCTCTACTGCAGCTCTCCCCAGTTAATTTTGGAACATCCTTTTCTCCAGACCTCCATATCCTTCCATTAGCCTCACTTTGCCAGCACGCTACAACCCTACTAAGAAGAAGCTTTATTTCAGTGCATAATTCTTAATTTCAAATGGTAAATTGCAGGATGCTGTGTTTGGTGTAGAAACCGCTGTCACAGATCATAGTGTGCACAGCAAATAGGTCCATGCCCCACCTCAGCAATTCCTGAATGGCCAGGTGCACACGTGTAGTGAGCAAAGTGCTTCTAAAACAGTATCCAAAGGAAATGAGTGTTCGGTTGCCCCTCTCTTAAAGGGCAGCAGTTTTTTAAGCTAACTTCTGTCTCTTGTCTATACCTGTGGGAGACTTTGCTGCCCTGGCATGAGGCTCAGGTGGTGTGGCTGGAGGTAACCCCTTCTCTGCCAGGGTGCAGCTGCTGTTGTTGGCAGCAAGGCCAGCAAAGCTGGCCAGAAGGATTCCTTGATTTCTTTCCCTTTGATGCCAAAGAATATTTTTGCTGGAGACCAGAATTCATCATATGTGTTGAACAGAAGAAAGCTGGTCTGAAAATGGAAATTGAACCAATTTAACGTTGTTTGGTTTAATCAGATACAGGGACTCCCTGATGATGCAAGAGAGTCAAGGGAGGTGAAACCCTTAACAGGTGGATCTGTTGTACCTTCCATGCTGCTGGTAGTTGTGTGCAGTGTTTAAGTCTGGTGTACCATTTAAGTTTGCTTGTACTGGGGACTTGCTCTGGGTTGCCTACTGCAACTAAGACTGGGGATTCCCAATTCTTCGCAACTAAGGTTAAGAGCAGTTTTTTGGGGGAAGCCCCACGGGGAGAGGGGTGGAGGGAGAAAACAGGGGGGAAGTCTGGCACATACGATTTTGGACAAAGCTAAAGGTCTGGGACTGTATAAATGAAATGTTCTTTTATTGTTTTCCTTGTTGCAGATGACTTGTTTAAGGTTCACAAACTTAAGCCAAATCTGAAGTGGCGACAGGCTTTTGACAACTACTTAAAAACAATGCCTCCTTACTACTTACTGGTATGTTCCTCTTCTCTTCTCATCCTCCAGGGTATAATGACTAGTGTGACCAGAGTCCTTTGCATCATACCTCTTCCTACTAAATTTTTTAAACATAATTATGATGGCATTTTAGGTAGTTAACATTCTGTCTTTCAGAGGTATGTAGATTAGAGCAAATGTTTTTAAGAACTAAATAAATTTGTGGAAATACTGAGTTGTAGTAGCTGTGTTAAGATATTAAGTGTTTACTTAAATGTGTTTTCTGATCATTAAATATTAAATGAGCTTTGATGAAAAATACTTTAGAAGGTTCAGAGAACCCAAATTTGGCATTATTTTTGTAGCTGGACAAGGGAAATGCAGATTAGTTTGTTTATTAATGCGGGTGAAGTGCTAGAACTTGGGAAACTGATACTGGCTGGGCCAAATGAAGGGTGGGGGGAGGCACCATGTCACCTTTTGCGTGTAGCTTGGACAATGCACCTCAATATGGACTTGCATCATCCCGGCTATTCTGGACCTGAGCCTTTGAGTGGAAATTGCCAGTGGCACCACACTGTGGTGTCTTGGTGATGTGGCATAACGTCCATTGTGAGCTAGTTAGACACCAAACTCATGTCACATGTTATCTGAATAGACTTGAATTTTAGTGGCCAAAAGTGGAAAAGCTAGAGCACTAATCTATGTGCCTTAGCTTCCTATAATTGAGCTTATAAATTTCTTTTTTAAATACTTATTCTCTTACTATTGTGTATTTTGTTTTCCTTATAGCCATTAAAGAAAGCCCTAAGGATGATGGGAGCTCCAAATCTGATATCAGATAATTTAGATTGTGGACTTAGTTACAGTGTTATCTCTTACCTTAAAAAACTCAGCCAACAGGTAGTATTGATAAAACCTTTGCAATTAGAAGTGCGTTGATTATTTAGTTTGTGGTAATCTCATTATAAAGCAGTTAATCCCTGTGGGAGTTCATATGGGTGTGCAGCATTTGTTATAATTGAAGATTGGTGGATATTTCCACTGCAAATACGGATGAATCCAGTGTGGTTCTGTAGCCAGTGATTGTGCCTTCTGTAAGTGGTGGAGAGGAATGCAAAGGAGACCTCCTCAGCTGTACTTTAAATATCTGCTAGACTTTAAACTCCAAAGATAATCACTAATTGGATTTATGGCTGCTCTTGCCGTTGTTCTTCACAGTTGAAGTCAGAGGCTTGCTCTCAGTCTCGTGTTTATTTCAATGTGTCCCTTGGCAATGTGTGTTTTCCAAAAAAAAAGTGTTCTTGTCCATGGCGAGTAAAATCATAGCTCAAGCTTTGTATCTGAGCTTCCTGTAACCTTCAGGTCAAAGTCATTGTATGTGTTAAGTGTGACCTGGTGGGAAATAGTCTTACATATCTTTTTGTCAAGACTGCCGTTCCAGGTGTAAGGGCCTGGAAGCTCTTCCTCCTTAGCATGAGGGGCTCTTACAACAGTAGTTTCATATCTAGAAGGCAGTGGGGAAGCAGTGCAGCCTTTAAAATTACAAAGAAAAAAATCCTCCGCCTTAAAGAATGCACAAAATACATACCAAAGCCTCCGAATGACTGAGCATCTCCTAGACATAAAACTTCTTGTGTTATTTTGGTAATCTAATGATATGCAAATTCATATTATTTATCTGCACTACGGAGTTGGAATGACTCGATGGCTGCTGTGGCTTTCACAGACATTTTCAGCACATGGAACAGTTTGAATGTGTGGAATGCATTATAAGCTCCTGTATAGGCACGGGCAGTTCCAGAACTCTGCTGTGCTCCTGCTGTCCTTAAATTCAGTTTCCCACAGATAATGAAGCAAACTCTGCAGAGGAGGAGATCTGGGGGAAGTGGGTTGCAATCACTGGGGGTTTTGGGGTTTTGGTTGGTTGGGTGTTTTTTTTTTTTTTTTTTAACTTTCCTTTTGAGAGATTGCCAGTGGGTGAAAAAGAACTTACTCTGAATACAGTTAGAGCTTAATACAGTAAAATTCTGTGCAGCTATAATAAGAAATCTGTGCTAATTGGAGAAGTGATACGTTTTTAGAAATTTACTCGTAAAACAGATTTCTTTTACCTTTTTTTTCCCTTATATTATTACAAACATACAGGGCAAACCTTAGTTCCTAGGTTGTTTCAAAAATAAACTGAAATTGTATTACTATATCTGAATAATACTGTTGTTTTAAGTGAAACTTTACTGTAACCTAAGGCATCCTACCTTCCATTTTGTGTTTTCTTTCCCTTTAAAGATGGTTCTTCAGGGACACAAGAGAGTCACAGACTTGCAGCAAAATCAGGGATATTCACAGACCTCCTACTGGCATATAAATTTAGATACACTGGCTAAATATTTTTCCATATGCTAGCACATTAGGATTTCTTTATGCTTGAGATCTAATCTATGTAATCCAATATATCCCTGGGTAGGTAGTTGGGAACTAAATTTGTAGTTTTATTCTGCTAATGTACTGTGTGTTTTGTACTGGAAATGTGCAATGCCTGCTGATTCTTTAACTCGCGGTGTGATTCCATTTTAGACAAAAATAGAGTCGGAACGGATAATAGGTTCAGTGGGTAAGAAAGTTCCACAAGAAATTGGAATAAAAGTGAAAAATCACTCCAGTGGCCTCTCCTTGGTACACAGTAGGGACTTTAAACAACTGCTGCAAGGGATCACTGGGGAATCTCCACTGAGGCTGTCAGAAATGAATGTTAAAGAATTTCCTGGATTCCACATAGGACTTTTAAACAAGGTAAACAGCACAGTGATCTTGCATGACTAAGCAGTTAATCTCATCTGTTTTAAATGGGTAACTTTTATGGACTTAGTGTAGAAGGAAGTATCTTCACTGAACTGTGATGAGTACAATATAGACATAAAGAGGGAGAAGAGTAAATGCAACTTTTTTTGCACTTGATTTTGGGACACTGTTTGACAACATCATGGTAGTAAACAAAAATTACTGTCTTAAGTGCCAATCTCTGCAAATACAGCTGTTTTTCATCCAGGAATTAATGTGCTTACTCTCAATGGAGCTGAAAGCGCTAATGCTGAATGAAGTCTTGTTGAAAAGATAGCCAGTGAGCTTGCAGTATCCAGTTACAAAGCTCTAAAGTTACTTAATATTTTCTAATTGTTAATGTTACTGCAGTTCATAGTGGAATTTCTGCATGCATGAGAATTGATGGATTAACTGAAAGTTACTTATTTTGTTACAAAACTAGGACTTGAAGCCACAGGCATTCAGAAATGCATATGATATTCCTCGTCGTAGTCTCTTAGACCAACTAACTAGAATGAGAACGAATCTTCTGAAAACCCACAGGCTTATCTTGGGGCAGGATGAAGGTAAGGAGTCACTGTTCTTCATTAATAGTTTGAAGAGAATACAGCTATTTTTGTTATTTCCTTAAAGGTAGTGGTTTTTGTCTCTGTGGGAGCAGAAGTGGCCATTGCATCTCCTGCTGAGTCAGAAAACGTCCTTTCCTTGACTCTGAAGGGGAGGGAAGGAAATTTTTGTCTTCTGTCATGCAAGATGTCATGCTTGCTTTGAAATTTAAAAATAAATGTCATGGGAGAGCTTTCACATTCACCAGGGTTCATCAGACTTATTACAAAGTGATGGGGGCTTAAGGCAGAGAGGAGCTCTCTTTCGTTTTTTTTGTGAGGTGCTGGTGGTCTAAAGATGCAGTTGTCAGCATAGAAATTTAACTTGCTCATTTTTCATTCTTCTGTCAGTTAAGCTCAGCTCTTGCTAGGCTTGTTTCCACAATTGTAGTCTTCAGCTCTTCCTTTGTAGTGAAAAGAAATAGTCAGTTCTAGTTCTTAAATCATAAAATTTGAAAGTGAGGTGTTTGTATTGCCTTAATTTTAACACCAAATTAAGATCTCTTTTCTGTTGTAGACTGCCTTCATAGTGTTCCTGTTGCTCAGATGGGAAATTATCAGGAATACCTGAAAATGATGCCTTCACCTCTTCGGGAAATTGACCCGGATCAACCAAAAAGACTTCATACATTTGGCAATCCATTTAAACAGGATAAGAAGGTAGGATGGGCCTTGCTGGCTGCTGTGCCTTTATGTTGAACACAGCTTGAAATAATATGTGAGTAGAATTTCTCCCCCACAACTACAATAAATTGCTAACCTGTGCAGCCTGTGGAAAGGAGGGATGTCTCCCATGTGGTCCAACAGCAATGTGTACAGAATTGTGCTGGCTTAGAGTGGCACTGGACTCTCTCTGCTTATGTTGACAGCTCTCAGAACAGAGATACCCAAGTGTTCTGAAAGCCACTTGAATCTGAACACAGAGAGACTCAACTCATCAGGTGATTGGTGAAACAATTGCTGATTTGTACCGTTACTTAAATTATTACTTTCTTTTCAGGGTATGATGATAGATGAAGCTGATGAGTTTGTGGCAGGGCCCCAGAACAAGATCAAGCGGCCTGGGGAGCCCAACACGCCGGCGTCGCTGAAGAGGCGGCGCAGCATGTCCCCCCTGCTGCGGCGGCCACAGTCACCGCCCGTTGTCACCAACCATGTGGGTGGGAAGGGGCCACCCGCTGCTCCTGGCTCCCCCTCCTATCTGAACCTCAAGGGTGTCCCAGCAAATAAAGGTATACTGAGCTGTGGTACAGCAGCTTGGGTGGTGGGGATGTCTAGGGAGGAAGGGAAAAGGTTCTGTCGGCGCCTCTGTGCTTCGTTCTTACGTAGGAGTGAGTTTCTTTTGTTGGCCTAGATAAGCAGCCTGCTGCTACAGCTAATGAAATCTGAAATAAAAAACCTGTTTGGAGATACTTTCTATCTCAGATCAGCTTTTAGTTTTTGTTTGTGTACTCTGTGGTGAAGAAGGAAAGTTAAAATAAGGTTGTTTTGTTTCCCACAAATAGTAATTTCCATACCCACTTATTGCAGCAAATGGAGTAAGAAGAAAACTCCGTTAGCTGGGTTTGGGGAAGAGAAAGAAAAAGTGTTTTTACTTAGGAGTCATGATATTGCACTAGTTATACAGAACATGGTGACTTCATGATAGTGATACGAGCTGGTAACAGTCCAAAGGGCAATTATTCCCTTGTTCACATCTAAAGTTGAATTGGATTGTATTGGAGCATTGTTCAGCACTGTTGGATCACTATACAGCACTTCAGATATAAAGGATACAAAACTGTTTATTTTGGGTTTTTTTCTGATGCTGCAGTTATGCACTAGTAAGGTATGTATTTTTCACTTGTAGATACCAATAACAGTGTTGTCCAGGATGGCAATGGAGAGAAGAAAGCAGAAAACTGTCAATCGTTGGAAAAGCAAATTGATGGCTTACCTGTGCAAATGGCTCCTGTGGTTCCAGCTGCCGTGGGAGAGGATGAGATGTTACCCAACGACTTCGACTCTCTGCCTGTTGAATTCAATTGCTTGAGTGAAGATGGGCTGGATCATAAACCTGGTACCAATGCACTTGTGCGAGGGCCTCTGAATTACAGTGTGAGTGGAGATGACCAAAAGCGGGCCATGGAGTCTACTTCTGAATCTGTGCCAAATTCATTTAAAATAACACCTACCATGTTGGAAGGAAACAATGCTGACATCAAAATTAAAGTGATGAAAGAGGTTCGCAAACCTGGAAGAAGTAAGTAATTTGGGTTTGTTTATTTTAGTAGTATATTTATTATATGTGATGTGAGAGAGAAGACTTTTCCTTGAAGGAAGGAGCTATTTGCAATATAAACACAATTTCAAGTTTTGAGTGATTTCTGCTTTCAGAAACAATGGCTCCAGGCAAGATCAGGGTTTGGTGGTCCTGTATGTTAACTGTGATCATGGAAATGGGAGGCTTCTTTCTACGCAGCCTGCATTTTCTGAGGATAGGTGTTCCTGGCTGCTGCTCTTTAAAGACAACCTTAATCTATGGTGCCACATTTGAATTCCCAGATCATCAGTATCACTTCAAATTATTATGTCACCTATGTTCTGCTCTTAAAGCTAATGCAGGTGTTTTTCTTGCCTTATAGGTTTTATTATACAGAGATACATGAAATGGGCTTTGTTTTTCCTTTTTGACTCTTAAGCTTTTCTGAAATTGCATCTGCAACATTCATTTTTAATACATAGTTGGATTTTTCTCTCTTTTTTAGATTATGAAAAAATATTTTCTCTTCTTGAGGAGGTGCAAGGACCTATGGAAATTCAGAAGTATTTCATTGAATTTGCTATCAAGGAAGCTGCAAGGTTTGTATGGATAGAAATTATTTGGGGTCAGAAATTTAATATTAATTTAGATCATGGTAGTAAATAATGAACTTTATCAGTGCTAGTATTTTGATTTTATTTTGACATATTTAAATCATAATTGTTTTAGGGGTCAAACTACCGTTACTAAACTACCGTTTACTCCATTTTATGGAGCAAATTGTCTTCACTTAATGCTTAAATGTGAATTAGAGAGATGGGTTGTTATTGAAGACCAGCCCAAAATTTGGGTGGATTGGGAAGGGGCAGATGCATTAAATTAAATTTTCTGGCCATTCTAATGCCAGAAATAAAGAAAGCTCTTCCATACTGGAAACGAAGAGCCTCTGCTAATACGATTTGTCATGGCTGAATATTCTTGAGTTGTTCAACTGTATTTTTGGAAGAAGAAATTTATATTGCTCTTCTTCTCTTCTGTAGGTTTAAAAAACGGGTCTTAATACAACACTTAGAGAGAATACTAGAGGAACTAGATTTCACCAGCCCACCCAACAGAGTTAATCATGTCAACAGTAGATAATAATGTACCGGCCAGACGAAAGCGGACCAGGAATGAGTTTGCTGTGCCACAGAAGAGTGGAAGAGGATGTAGCTGCTGCCCTCCCCATCTTGGCAGTCAAGTGATTTTACTGTCACAGTCTGAGAAGAAGCAGTGGAGCTTTAACTTTAAGAGTCTGATTCGGCAGAAGCTGGGCTATAACCTTAAGGATTTGCTATGAAAGGTGTGGCTTTTTCCTGTGGAGGGTGCTGTTTGCTCAACAGGCGGAAGAAAATAACCATTGCTGCCCCTCCTGCAGGTGATGAGAATTTACTCATTTGAACGCTGTCATTAGACATTTACGTGCTATAGGCAGCAGGTTGCACTAAAATGGGGCACTGTCAAATGCACACACTGTCTGCATCGTGGAGAGAGCCCGTGTGTTCCCAAAAAAACCCTCCCAGAAACACCTGCACTGGTAAAATTGCATGTTGCCACCACAGAGACAAGGGTCTTGTTCCCAAGAACTGCTAGCCATGCCTTTAAACTTGAGATTCAGTGTAGATTGAGAGTAAAGAAACTGCTATTGTGTTAATGAAAGCTAAAGACAGCCCTGTGACTGTTACCACCTGATGGTCACTAAACAATCTACCTCAGACTCTCTTCTGTTTTGTCTGCAGACATTATGAAAGTGCACCTGAGGCTTCCCAGGTCCCCGACTTCAGTTCTCTTTCATCCTGTGAGGAGGACGGAGATTCTTCAGGTGGCCTTGGCACACGCTGTGCTTTGGAAGCACTAAAAGGAAACGCTTTTAAAAACGTGTATTTTAATGTTCATACAAAAGAGATTATTTTGAACAGTATTGTTACCAGATCACTAATTTGATATTTTAACTGTATAAATTTTTTGGAACATATGTATATATAAAATAAACCATTTTATTAATTTTTAAGAAGTGCTAATCTGAGGAGTCTGTAGCGGGCAGCACTGAGTTCCTCCAGTTGTCTGTTACCGACAGACTGAGGATATTTTTGTAAAAGCAGCTGAACCTGGTCTTGCACACCCTCAAACACAGCTTGTGGTGGTAGCTGCAGAATGTTTGTGTCCTGGAGCACCTGCCCAGGTGTCACTCAGCTTGGCCTCTGTGGGGTGCACATTTTTACTCAGTTTTGAGGGCATTAAGTTCCAGTTTACCAGGCCCTTGGTTACCTTAGCTGGTATCCTCTCCTCTGTTCCTCTCACGATTTTGTCCAAAGGTGATTCTATATATGACAGAATATACAAAGAAGACTGAAGCCACCTGCATGTAATCTTTTTTCTCTTTAAAGCGGTACCAATAATGTGCCAGTATTAAGTGGCTCTTGGGATGAGTGTATATTTTCAGGTGTTCGCTCGTAACTTCCTCTGATCCTCTAACAGCTTTTTTAAAGACAGGTTGAAGTTGTGCTCATGTTAACTTGTGCTCTTGGCCTCGTATGGGAAATATCCCAGGGATTCCATGGACTGGCCAGGCAGGGAAACAGATTTTCGTGGTGAGCCTTTACTTCTCTGTTTGTGCTGGTATTTTTAGTACAAACCAGCCTGTGAGACATCTTTTCCATCAGCTTTGAAGCAGTGGCCTTGGTCTCCTTGGAAGATGCAGTTTGACCATTGGAATGACACCAGTGAAATTCGAAAAGGAAATGAAATTCAAGAAGGAAATTATATCCAGCAACAGCAGATCTCTGTCATGGTATATATGAATGAAGTGACACAGGGGAAGGCCTTACTATAAATGCTCCCTGATTCTTAGAAGTGACTTTTATTCATCTGTGCAGGTGAATAAAATTGAATATTTTTTTAAAAACCCCACAGAAATACCTTGGAATGATACATACGGGGATTTAGTCCTTCAAAATTTCATATGGAAGCTGTTTGTCATTGTGATGGACCTCCCATGCCAAATGTTGGACTCTTAAAGGGATTTTATTTACAGAGGGTCAGATACGCTGTGCATACTTCGTTGTGAAATGGCCTGGTTAAATGCATCAAGTTACATGTAATGTGCTATTCTTGAAATAGTAGGTCAGACAGCTTTATTCCGTACAGTTAATGGCTGTTTAATTTTCATCAGTGATTCCAGAGACACTCACTTGATCATTATGTGTCTGAGCAGGGGCCAAATTTTTAACTAGTTACCTTGTTAGTCTGTAAAGCTGCTCTTCTGGTGGGTTGCAGTTGGCTGCCAAATCAGCTGCAGATAGCTGGTAACTCTCATTCACTCGTTTGGAATCTTGCACCTCAGAAGCTACAAAACACTCAGTTGCAAGCAGTGAGAATTTTCCTTTACCTCACCATTATTTTATCTGAATAGATTGAATTTGGGTTAGAATATTGGAGGAGAAGAAACCATAGAGTGAACTGGACATGGGTCTTCATAAGGAGGAAGGAAGGAAGATGTCCTCAGGGGTTATGTCAGCGCAGAGATGAAGAAAAAGGAGAAACAGCAACTGATGAGAAGCACACACAGTCCTGAGTTCTGCATGGTGCACAACATGGACGTGGCTCCTTTAGGAAGCAAAATATGCTCCACAACCAGGTTAAGGAGACTCTTAATGGAGAGAATTCCTTGTGAGCCAAACCACAGTGGGTGGTCTTGAACAAACACAGTCCCAAGCTGTGCCGGCACTTCAGGGACAGCCAGGAAGGGTCACACTGGTGTCAGGCCTTGCGTTTCGTGGTACAGACCATGGCCCAGCAGCAAGAGCGGCGTCACCAGGGCTGTGACCTGTGTGACAGGTGAGCTTCTCACAGCAGGAGTGTCCCTCAGCGAGGGTTCAGGACAGAGGATGGGTCTGCTTATGTATCTGGGAATTGGAAGCTGTTTGTGCTTTGCTCAAACTTATATTTTTTTAGCCCTTATGTAAGGTTGAAATAATGTGACACAGTTGAATTTGGGAAGTAGGGAAGAAAATGGCTCTGTGTTTCCTGTAAGGAGCTCTGTTTAACAATCTGAATTAACAAATTTAGCACTTACCTTCCTGCTGTGGGTAGAGGGTTTGTGAGGTGCTTTGGAGTTTTGATACAAGTGTGAGTTCTGCTGCATCCAGTTTCTGACCCTCTCTTAACTAGGTCTCCTCAGTGCACGTTACCTGTAGTTTTTCCATTGTAGATATCGAAGGTTTTTCCACCATGCAGCTCCCAGGCCAGTCACTATGGCAGGTGTCTTTTGGGTGCTGCTGTTCCCAGTCTGTGAGCACAGTGCATTTATGGTGGGCATGTGTGTTCTTGCCCAGGTTTAACCATCATCAGAGAGTGGTTGTCATCTTCCAAAATAGCAGCTGCAGAGGCTGTTACTGTGCTATGCTTGACTTTGCTGTGGTCAGGCAATTGTATGTCTCCCTTTTCAGGAAACTCTAAAAAAATCCCCAAACCTATTTTTTGTTCCTTTTTTAATCTGGTAATTTTCTTCAGGTTCTTCCTCTAAACTACCAGGCTGAAATGGCAGCAGCGTAGGCTGTTAAGTTTGGTTTCTTTTGGTCTGTTCTTTATTATCTGCTAAGAAAATTCTGATGGAAAAATACAAGAAGAAATGTATTACCTAACAGAAACAAACTGTTAAAAAAACCCTATAAAGCTCAATTACAGTGTTTCATACCAGCAACATAGCGACATCACACCTTTATCAAATGAACTTGAGAGTGCTTGTCTTGAGAATGTGCAACCTAGTTAAGCAGAAAACAAGGCCAAAGACACTTCAGGTCTGGCAGAAAGGAGGTTTGGCAGAGATCTGAAGGAAGGATGTTAGTCACTGGATTTAAAAGGAGCTGCTGCTTGCAGGTCTGCAAAAACAAGTTGAAGTCTATCCCAAGTGGAAAAGGAAGAAATGGGAGAAGAAAAATGCCTTGGGATTTAGCAAAAATCTTGTGGCCTGCAGAAATTAAGCTGTATTCTGAATCTTGGGATCATTTGAAGGAGAACAGACTAAACAAAAAATGTTGAATTTTCCTGAAGTTATCCATTCAGTTGAGGTGCAAGCTGTCTTGTTTCCTCCCTGAAAGTAGACTTGGCTTTGGAGTTGTTGTTTTTCTTCTCTCGGTCTGTGATGTGTTTGTTGTCTCTTGGTAGTGGCTAAAGCAGCATGGCAGGGGAGCCCTATTGTTGTCCATGGAGCTTATAGTGCAGGCAGGAGCTGTGGGTAGAGTTGCTGGGAAAGGCAGTTGCTGCTTGTGTACTCTGGGAGGTGGTTCAACTTCACCTGTTCCACTTCAGAGCCATATATAAATGTGCGAGATGCTTCTCGGGGCTGGTAGCACAGATCTGGTGCTTTGAGCAGCTGATGACTCAGACATCAGAGGATGGATGCACCAAGGAAGGAGTTGAATTGTTGTACAGGCTTGTACAGCCTTGTGGTAAATGCTGGAGGGTATTTCCATAGGCAGTGGAAGAACTGAGCTGCACATGCCTTCAGCCACATGGCTCTGCCAGGAATGGGGACTGCTGGTGCCATGTAAGGAAAATTGCCCTTTACCAGGAGCTGGGAAGTGCTTGAAGCAGCTGCATATTTCTTCAGATTTTGAGCTTGGGCTGAAGCTCTCAAACAATTTACTTGAAGTCCAGGAGAATAGTTTGGCCTGGGAAAGACGGTGGAATGGAAACCTCTGATGAGATTTTTGCTGGCGATGTGGTTTTTTTGAGAGCTTGGGGAAGTTTTAACTTCATATCTGCAGTGGGAATTTCACGGCTGTTTCCTAGTCCTGGATCAGCTCCAGCTGCGATGGAAGTAGATGGATCCTTGGCACTTGTGTATGTTTGCTGTCATCTCAATCACTGACATTCCTCTAATGCAAACAGTCTTGCATAATGTCCTTTAAAATATTGGATACCTCTGGCAACTTGCTGTGTCCCAGTGTTGCACTCACCACTGCTGAGCAGCTGGTAGGAGGGACAGCTTTTTGGGAATGTTCCCCATGGTGTGTGCTCATTTACAAAGTACTTAGAGCCCTGCAGGATGTTGAACAGGAGGAGGGGGTTATAAAGCACTTTGGTAGTTACAAGAGCAAAGCTCTTTTTGTGTGGTCAGCCTGTTTCTTGTCATTTACTCCAAAATAGGTGTATATTTTAATGTTAAATTGTATTTGTAAATATTTAGTATGGAGAATATATCAAAGAGAGGTCCAGTCCTTTGGAAAGGATGGAGTTGGGAGACTTCCCCCCCTTGCTTCATCTTGCAGCTGTTACCCTTGTGTGCAGAGGTAGCTCTTGCAGAGAAGGGTGCTGGGCTCTGCTCAGGTTTTCCACAGGGAGGGACTCTGCCCTGGATCCATCCCAGGTCTTGGATATGTGACAATAGGCAACTGGAGCTGGATTTTTGCTGAGTTTGTGGAAATGCACTTAACAGTTTCTTGAGGTGGTGGTAGCAGTGTGAGCAGTTCCTGTCTGGGCACAGCTTTCAGAGCAGAGGAGGCTGTCAGGGTATTTGGGGTTTGAGCAGCCACAGATATGGTCAGGGCATGCTGCTGTAGTGGCTGCCTGATCCCATGGCAGTGGGTGTCTTGGGGATCAAGGGTGCTTTCCTAAGTAGGACAGAAATAAAAATGAGCCCTGTTCCCCAAGACTAGAAAGTGATTTAAAAAAAAAGGCATTTTGCTGATTGCAGATGATTATAATGCAGCTGCTCGACAGTGACATCCCTGCCATGGAAAAATAACATTGATTCTTTGAGCTGTTTTCCAGTCTGCACGGCATATTAAAACCCTTCATGCACAGCTGGCACATTTAACTTTGATTATGTTGTTGAAGTGACTGATCTGAGAGCAGCCTGGATCCCGGTTGCTTGCAGAATTTGAAAATAAGATTGTTCCAATTCATCTGCAGTTGGTTTTTTTGGAAGAGAGACAAACTATCTCGAGCACTTTTAGGGCTGCTAATGAAAGTCTTGTGGCTCTCCTCGGAGACAGTCTTTTAAGATGGATGGAGGGACTTACCCAAGGTCATATAGTGTGTCACTAGCAAAGGTGATTATAAAATCTGTGCCCTAATTTGGTCTTGCACACTTGAATTATTTCCCTGGTGCGGACAATCCCACCACAAGCTGGGGTGTTGTGCTCTTGTACATGTCAGTGGATTCCTTTATTCCCAGTGCTCTCCCACCTGCCAGCCTGGGTTTGGCATGGGTGCAGTGTGGGGATGGGACAGGCTCCCTACTGCTTCCACACAGAGGTGGCTGCAGTGGGTGCCTTTTGCTGAAAGTGTGTTTCTGGGGCTGGAAAAAAGCAAGAGCTTGGAAAGGAAGATAGGAGGGCTACAGAGAATCTGCCCAAGCCTGTAGGCACTTGCGGGTGGTACTGCCTCTTCGTTAGAGTTTGGTTTCTGACCTGAGCTGATCCAGCACCTTTCCTTTCCCAGCTGTGAGAGTGTATTTTGAAATTCCACTGGCATCCGTAGGTTCAGGGCTCCTCCCTCTGCACACACAGAACTTAGAAGCCACTATCCAAAATGATCATTAGTGGAAAAGGAGACGGTGGGGGTCTCGGGAGCTCTGGAAGAGGCTGTTTTAAGTGTGTCACATCCATCAAATCCTCCCGCAGGAGTTCTGTCAGAGAACAGGAATGCCAGTGTGCAGGGGCAGCGTTTGGCTCGCTGGGAGCTGGATGTAGGCAGGACATGCCAGGGCTCGGCGTGCTGGGAAGGCTCTCATGGAGCTGCTGCGGCAGCCCCTGTGGCTTCCAGTAGGTGAAACCGGGTCTGAGCGACTCCTGGGAACTGTCTGTGAATTCCCCGCAGGAAAGGCAGTTACTGGTGAGTCACGGCTCAGACTGTGATGGGGAACGGTTGCTGGATAATAGATTGAGTGATGGTGATGGCTTTTCTTCACACATCAGGACCCTGAGGAGGCTCTGACCTCGTGGGGCATCTGAAAGCTGTTTCTTGTCTGGGTTCCAGGTGGCCAAAGCTGAATTCCTGCAGATGCAGATACGACAGGCTCTCCTTCCCAGGGTCTGCCTTGCACCCCTGGTCTTGGTGTGCCCACTGTTGAAGCGAGAAGGGGTTGTGAAAGCAAGATGAAATGGACAGCTCTTGTCATGATAGGAAACCAGAAAGAGGTTGAAAGCCTTTCCCTCTTCATCCTCAGGCACGAGATGGGAGCTCCTCTGAGGGATTGAGCAGTGGTGAATTGGAGAGGTCGGTGCTGTGCTCTGTGCGAGGCTGGCGCGGGGCCTTGTGAGTGGGGCTCGTGCTGATGGGGCTCTGTTCTGTCTGGAGCTCCTCTGATGTGACTCACCCCTTATTCCAGTGCTCCTGGTTTTAACTTGCACTTGATCTTTGTGGAGCATCCCGTTGCTCTGCTCCCAGAATATGGTGGGGTTGAGCCTCAGGTCTGCCCCTTTCAAGCTCTGCAATTAATGCCTGAGCACAAGAAGCACAGGCAGAGAAGAGAGTGCCTTCAGAGCTCCCCTGCCCACTGCTTCCATGCTGGGAGACTGCTCAGGCTGTTGCCAAGGTTGTCCTCCCTGCCAGCCCAGGACAACCCAAGGCCCCAGCGTGGCTGTACTTGACCACCAGCAGACCTGGGTTTGTTAACCAGCCCTGTCCATCCTGTAGGACATGTGTGTCTCTCCCATGGGAGATAAACATGGGCCTCACTCTGCTGGGGCTTTTCCTTTGTGATCTGAAGCTGCTGTATTCAAACAGGTATGGAGGGAGCAGCTGGCTCCAGCTTCAGAGTGGTGGTCGTGACTTTGACACTGAAATTGTGCCACTGTCCCCAAGGTCCCTCAGCAAAGATCTGTGTGTGACGGGAGGCCGTAGAGCAGCATGGTGCTCTCGGGGAAGGGAAGGGGCAGGGCATTGTTTGGCCCCTTCTCTCCCTTCCATGTGCTTTGCACTGTGCTGGGGAGCAGGTGCCTCACTGGGGCCTCACCCAGGTCTGTGGGTGCCATGGAGGCTCTGATAATGGCCCAGGGAGTGACAGTTTGGTGTGGATGTAGGGAAGAGAAGCCACTCTTTGGGAGTGCCTGCTGAACTGGCTGCTCCAAATCTGCTTTGGGATGCAAGTGTCTTTTGTGCACTTCTGTGTCCGGGATGGGGAATAAATCATTGCTTCAGTATTTGCTGTGCACACAGGATGCTCCTCCTGCATCTTGCACTGTAGCAAAGACCTCCTGGGGCAGGGATGAAAGATTCTGGAGCAGCCTGGGGCTCCAAGTACATCAGCACTGGCCTTTTGTGGCTGGCCCTGAACTGTTCTAAAATACACAGCAGAAATACCTTGGGGGAGGAGGGGAGTAT